>WYDI02023775.1:0-19483 GCA_009867235.2 Psittacus erithacus | reverse complement strand
GCCGCAATAAAGAATACCTGCTTGTCAACTTGGAAAACTTTGTTGGCAAGTTTGTTCCTGGAGTTTTCTCTGAATCACTAGGTAGCCAGGGGGTTTCTCCACTGCTTTGAACCTGGTGCAGATGAGCGTATGAAATTCTGCCAAGACTGAAAGGAACACTTTTTGCCCCCATTTTGCAAAAAAATCTCACCTATAAAGAGAAAAGGTGGAGAAGAACCAGAAAAAGCACACACAGTGTATACCCCCAGGCTGCAGTTTGGTCTCTTGATAACTCACTGCAGAACAAACCTGTACCATAGAGGTTAATAAGCCACTGAAGCTGCTATAACCTCCTTGTGAAAGGTGCAGCAAAGTAGAGATTTTCTGGGAGGAACATGCATCCTAACGGGATACTTTGCACAAGCTGGTTATTTCTCCTTTCCACACCGTTAGCTTCTGTTACAGTGTTTTCACCATCTCAGTGCTCATACTAGAGCCTTCTCCTTCAAAGCAGGTTTGAATCTGCTGTTGTTACTAGCAGGTGGTGTTTCCTCCTTTGTAGACTGTGCTTCTTATTTTGACCTTGCAAGGTCTGTACCTGCAAATTGAATTTGGCTAAATTGCTCCTCATTTTCAGCAGAGTGAGCATCACCTCCCTGGAGCACAGCAAAGCTGCCACTGTGGCAATGAATCTGTCCTCTTGATTATAGATTGGCAGGCAAAACATATTTTCCTAATCCATGCACTGATTAGGCCTGCATGGATAAATAATCTGCAGATGCACTGTTAACAGTTGTACGTTTTCCATTCAATGTATGAAAAAGGAGACATGGGCATAAAATGTCATGCCACGTCTTCAGGGGGACTCACAAGCCAGCTGCAGTATCCAAAAGCAAAGATGATGGATGATGTGCCCTGGCTGTTAATAGGATGGAAGGAAACTAGACCCAAGTTAAATTTCTCCCAGTTTAAAAAGGAATCCTAGGACATTTTCTTGTAATTCATCCACAGCAGCCCTCATGCATTATGCTCACAAGTGGAGGTAGGTCCAATACTGATGTACAGATAAGAGACACAAGTTAATACAAAATATCCTTCAAAAATGCTTCCCAGGAACCTGCATGGTGTTTCCCAGAACACAGGATCATGCCTCCAGCTCCGCTTCCTTCCCTCTTGAGCCAGTGCTGAAGGGCAGCCATGACAAAACCAGCGTCTCCAGTGGGTGGATTTCAAAGCAGCGCAAGCGAAGAAGGGTGAGCTTGTGAAACCCATTTTACAGATGTGCAAGCTTGGGCACAGGGAGGTGAAGTCCCTGGGCGCTCAGAAGAGGCAGGGTAAGGGCTGCCTCTGGCTGCACCTTTGGAGAGCTGGGGATTTGCTTTTCCCGCATGCTTATTTTACAGCCAACTTATCAAGACAGCCCCTGAGCGCCTTTTCCCTGAGTCAATGCAGGTTCATGTGCCAGCAGAACAGTTGCACGGAGGCTCCTGTGGCGTGCCCCAGATCATGAAACGCTGTGAATAAATCTGCCAGCCTCAGCATTTTGCAGAGAGGTGCCCAGGGTTCCTGCCATGGCTTTTATTGCCCTCTGGTCCATGGCTCCTACAACAAAACCTGTGTGCCCCTGCCTCCAGCTTTCCTCCTGTGCGCCCAGATCAGCTCAGGAAAGCTGCTTCCCTGTGCTGGGAGGGCACAAGCTCCTCCTCAGCTTCCACGGGGCAGAGATCTGAGGCCTGCCCCAGGTGTACCAGTGCCCCTTCCTGCCCTGCTGCCTGCACTGCCTGCTGGGGCACACCACAGGCCATGGCCAGGGCTGGAGGAGCAGTGGTTTTTTGACTCCAAAGCAAGGGGTGTCCCTTTTTTTTCCTGAGAAATGCCTGGCATGTTTCCAGTGGCTGTTAAATTAATATCACCCACAGTAATGGCTGGCGATGGGGCACCGCTAAGCTGTTCAGTGAGTGACTCATCATGATCAGGCATTTTTCCTTTGCCAGATCTGTGCCTGAGAAGAGCTGAAATGTGTGGCTACTGTCAGAATATCTCAAGCTTGGAGTACTCTGCCCTTAGAAAGGACAAGGCAGCAAGTGCTGCCTGCCATAAAAGCACCATTTTTGCAGCTGATTTCAAAAGGAAAAGTTTCTTTAATTGAACCCTCCTGTCTTCAGGGTCAGGTCAATTTTGGAACATGTCTACAAATGTTGCATGGCAGGAAATTCAAGCAGCAGGTCACTCACGGACCATGCTGTGCTGTGCCATGCAATGCTCGCGTGCTGCTCCCAGCCCAGTGAGACAAGGTCCCCGCCAAGCACATTAGCTCAAGCCACCACAGTGAAGATTTTAACCCTCCCTGGGGTGCCCAGATGAGGATCCTCATCCCGTGCTGTCCCTCCCTGTGCCTGAAGGGGGGTCCCCAGCTGAAAAGCAGAGTGGGTCTCAGGGCTGTGTTCTAAACCCAAGCCCAGCTGTGGGAAGGTGGCAGAGGGGACCTGCCATGGGGTGTGAGTGCTGCTGGCACAGGAGGTTTAGGGCTGGATATGGCCCCACCGTCACTGGCTTCGGACTACCTGCAGAGGGGCAACACTGCTGGTGGAGCATTCCTCCCCACAGTGCAAATGACTTTTATGTTCCCTTCCTCTACCATAGGTCGGTGTTGCACCATGATGCTCCAGCACAATGTATAGTTCAAAACACTTATTTCTAGCTTCATTTAAACTCAAGTGATGGTGACATGTCTCAGGGCTCTGCTGTCTGAGGTACAACACAGGACCCAGGCATTGGACCATGGAGGAGAAAGGTGGGAAGGTGGCCCACTGCCAGCTTCAAGTAACTGGGGGCTCCCTTCAGAGGGACTGTAGAGTGGCAGGTTCTGCCATGACCCCCAACAGCTCATCCTACCCCTGCTGAGACCTGAGACCTGCAGCTGATGGTGCCTGCAAGGAGCTCTACACCTTTCTGACCTTCCAGATGTGGATGGCATCAACCCCAGAGAGGAAGTCTGGAGGCTTGGGGTGCCAGCAAGCCTGAAAAGCCCTTCCCACTCCCTGTGCTCCAGAAAGCCCCTTGAAGACCTCCTTCCTGCAAAAGAGAACAGAGACAGACCGCGACCCACAGCCCCTTCCCAAGCTTGCAGCAGGAGAAAAGCAAGGACCTAGCCAGGGAACACCCAACCCTGAAACTAAGAAAGGATGGAGAAGTTCCTGGTATCAGATACCCCATGCCTGCTTTTCTCAGCTCTGGGAGTGAATTTGTGCAGTCAGTACACAGAAAAAGTCTTGAACTGAAGCTTAAAGCAACAGGTAGATCTGGGGGTTGTCACCAAACCTACCTGATGACATGAAAGGAGAAATAACTGTTCAAGGGATTAAGCAGTTTCTCAGAAATGGATGTGAACGCCCATCATCCCATGCATGTTATTATGCTATTAAATGCAAGAAACAACCATAGAAGTCAATCCAGCATCCAGCTGCCACTTTTAAATGTCTGCATCTGTTACTTGTGTTTACACACAGTGTGGGACTGATATTCTGCCTTTAAACTTTTAGTTATTCTGAAGGTTTCCAGCTTATTTGCAGAAAATGCAATGAAATGAGAAAGTTGTCTCTCTTAAATGAAACAAAACAATCTCCAGGCTGATCTTCCATCTCTGCACTACAGAGACAGAAGCAATTGGTTTTACTCAGCACTGTACTCGTGCCAAACCAGCATTTACACAATAAATGGTCCCAGGAAATGCTTAGCTATGGATTTACATAAAACACCAGAATGGCTCCAAAAGAAGCAAATAATACAAATCTTACAAACCACCTGATACACATTTCCAAGACAGATCTCAGCACACACTCAGAAGCCTTAATGAGAGACTGTTTAAACTAACACTTAGAAAAAAGTTTAAAAGAACGAGACCAAACCATGGGGAAGGATCATATGCTGTAAACTGCCTCAGCAAACACCAGTGTGGGAGTCTTGGGTTGCAGACATACAGGAAAACATCTGCAGCTTCCCCTGTGGGATGGCCCTTCTTCCCACAATTTGCTGTGCCTGGGGCACTAAACCTGCTTGGTTTGCCTCTGTCCATTTGCAGCGAAGAGCAGTAGTCCTAGGATACACTCTACAGCTTTTACATACGTGACTGCAGCAAAGGCTGTGGGAGGAGGGTCACATTGGGATGAATATTTCATTTAACTTTTGCACCAGAAGACACTGCAGAATTTTGCACGTAGGTTGTTTGTTGTTGCGGGAGCAGGCCACCAGCCATCTCTGGTGGGTCATCAGGGAAAGCACTAAGGAGAAGGTAAAGTCGCTCAGCAGCCCTATGGTACTGCTGATCCTTTAGAGGAACAACACCGGCTGAAGCAGTGTGAGCAGACACTGCAACAGGTTTCCTTGCGAAGTCCCATCTGTCCGTAAGCACCAGGGTTAGCTGAGCTCATGCCGGGGTGTGTTATCACAGCAACCAGGAGGTCCTGCTGAAAAACATTCATTCAGCGTGCTGCATGGCGCAGGCTGGCATTTGCGGGTCTGCCACACAGCCAGAGGGGATGTGCCGTTTTGGGAAATGCAGCAAGTATTCCTGTCAAGAAGCTTTCAGTGTGATCAGGCAGCTGAAGTAGCGAATGGTACATTATCTAACATTCTCTGGCTTTATAACCTAGAAGTACTTAGGGCCTGAATTGCTTTATACTTTTCTAGGTAATTGCTATTATACAAATATATAATGCAATACTGTTGCTATACGCAAGCTCCAAACACCCACGGACCAGACATCACACTTGGACAAAGATATGAGGTTTTTAGTTACGCTCCAAGCCTGTTGCATGGAGCAGCTCGTTATTGAGCCCACAAGGAGATGCAACCCTTGACTTGGTCTGGTGCAGCTCACAGGTTTAGCCCTAAATCTTATTAGAGCCCACCAGAGCCGTGGCCAGGAGGAAAGTTGGACTGGACATTTCCTCTTCACAGCATCAGCAGCTGAAGCTGGAAGGGGCAGTGAGGGGAATGAAAGCTTCACAGGTGCCTGGGGATTATTGGCATACCCACAGCACGCACAGAAGGACAGTTCCTGCTGTGTTTGGGGCAGGGCTCCTGCTTATACCACACACCTAATGACTGCCATCAAAAAACCAGGGCATTGACAGCTCACAGCAACTAAGTGCTAATGAATTCAGACCTTCCTGAAGATCTTCTGCTGCTTCAGGGGCCATTTACTTGCCCAGTGCAGCTGGGGCTGTGTCCAGAGTGTCCTGGGAGATGCACTGGCACCAGTCACACCTAATTGTGTCCCGCATAGCCCAGGCTGTCTTATGAATGTGTTTGTTAATTTTGGCCTTTAAAAGGTGAGCTAATAACATTTTTTTTGGTGGGGGGAAAAAACCCAAACCACAAACCCACATTGTTTTTAGTTACCTAAGTGGATTGGGCAGTTCCCTGCAGGTCCCAGCAGTTTGGAGAGGCACCTCAAGCAATGTTATACTTCTTCAGTTACTGAAAAGATGAAAAGTCTCCCAGGGAAAGAGCTGGAAAAGGTGCTGGGAGGCTGAATTAGAGGCTCATGGTGATGCTTAATCACAGATTCCCAGCATAAGCTTGGCTAAGTCCCACAGCCAGCCTGTCCCCCCCTCGGCTCGGCAGCAGGACATGAGGGTACAGGCTCATTATTATTTCCCAGGGCTGTGCTGAGGTAAAAGCAAGTGAGCGTTTGTGCAGCATTTAGTGTGTGGTGAGGGACAGCATATACAAACTAAGGCAGAGAAAACCTAAACACTACGCTCTCAAGGCTTTCACTGCCGGTGTCAACATCATCGCTGCTCTCCGTCATCATCCGAAATTTCCACTGTCGTCAGTGGATGTTCTGGGTGTGAAAGGCCTGCAGAGTTTGAAACTGTGCAGCGATCGCTTGCAGATGTCTTAAGCTTGGCCTGATGTGATTTATATCCAGCTTGTACTCTTCAGCTGTGCACTACTTGCTAGTTTTTGGAATAGTCAAAATCAAACTTCCAGGAGGAGCTGGCCAGCTGGTCTCCTGTGAACTGGATTTTTTGCAGCAGTTGGTATAGGTAGACAAAAAAGCATGCAAGAGTAAAATGATTTTCTAATAGCTGCTGTATTTGCTTCTGGAAATGGAGGGTTTCGGCTTTCCTGATTTAGAAGCACAATGCTGACAGAAGGGGAACTGGGCTTCTGTTTCTTGGGAGAGGGAGGGAACAAGACAAGGGGCAATACCAGGAGGAGAGAAATGTCTCAGTGACAATCCTGGCTATGCAAATACCCTGAGATAGCTATTACTAAAATATTAATACTAATATTAATGAAATACTAATATATATATAATTCACAAATATATGTGAAATACACACATATATATGTTGGAACACGCATCTAGAATACACATATACATACACTCACATGTGCGTTTACTTTGGACCTTTATGCCTAGAAAAACTGTGTGGAGATACTGTTCCAGCTGGGCAAAATCCTGCCAGCCCATGGCCCTTCTCCCTGGTGATGCCAGCCTTAGGCCACGGGCACAAACTATTGCCTCTCTAAATCCTTACTCCATAGCAGCATTGTGCTGTAATACAGAAAATGAGGGAAATAAGCCAGCTTCATGGCCTAGAGTGCTAATTGTTCAGCACCATGACAGAATACTGGGACAGCTGGGAATAGGAAGGCACGTGAATCAGGAGACACCAAAAGAGACACCATCAACTGGCAGCTAGTCAATGAAAAGAAATAAAGTTATACAAAAAAGAAAGCCGAGAGCACATTGACATAACAGAGAAACTGATGTTTACAACCCACAAATTGACTCTAGATGTGTTAAGTAAACCAGGATATAGAAAGGAATTAATCTTTTCTACATACTTGTATTTGTGGTCATTTTTAGAGTACTTTGTATCAAGTACAGGTGAATCTTTTCTGTTTGAAGTTTGTTTGCCTTTTTAATTACACTGCTGATGTCAATTTAACACAAAACCAGAACACTCTGCCCCATACTCCCCTACTCTCTGTCCTTCAGCAATGTCATCTCAATCCCACACACAGCAGCACAGCATGGAGTGGAGCAAGTCCTGAACAGCCCATGGAAGTGGAGTGAGGAGGTCTCAAGACACTGGCATCTACCCTCATCCCAGAGCCTGATATAACAGCATCTTTCAGAGCACAGTGATCTTTGAAAAGCAGCCCACAAGAGACTGAGAAACTCGGCAGTCGTATGTCACATGAAGAAATACAGCTGATGAGTTTGGTGGCAAAAGGATGGTGTTATAAAATATGATGCACTTCTGAGATTCATATTTCCAAACAGCTTTACTTGTTTTGACCCTCCTCTCAGTAGGCTAGTCCTTCAGTAAACATGTTCTATGATATGTTGCTGTCTGCATTAATTTTATTGAAGAACTTAATATAAATGGTAAAAACAGAGCAATATGTAACACCAATTGAATGACTCTCTCTATGCTACTGCAGCATTTAGGTCTCTCAAGTGGCATACAATAACTGAGAATGGCCTGGAAATCAATTACCTGTTGCCCAAGAGAAATATATAATTTTAGGCTAGTCTTATAAGCACTTTCTTGTTAGAACAATAAACAGCCAAAGTAAAAAATACAGACATCTACTGCGTTTTTAAAGAAGGATTGGATAGCACAGAAATGGAGCCATAGCAGCTGGAACTCCAAGAGAGTTTCTTCATGAAGAGTTAGGTAGATACAGCTCCAGTGAAGAGCTGTGGAGGACATGTTCAACAAGTGTTGGTCACAAAGTTGTAGATTTTTGTTTTCATTCAATCTGCTGTGAAACAAAATGCTCATTCACTGAAACAGAAACTTCTGTAGAAGGGTACAGGTTAAAAATCCTACAAAAAATACTGACAGAGGTTTTGAAATTGCTCCATTTGAAAACTTTAAGTTACCTCCTTGGTTTCTAGTGGAAATGTGGAGTGGCACACATGTGGGTTACCCTTGTGACCCCACTGTTGGCTATTAGAGCAGCCACATTTGGTGTTGACTTTTCCTCCAGATGCTGTCTCTGTCCTACTCTCAACTTTCTAGCCAACATCCTCCTTAGAAAAAAAATAAGAACATAAACACCTAATGGGGTTATTAGCCCTCAACTGCTTCATTCAGAATGAAGTAAAGCAAGCATGATATTAAAAAGAACAGAGAAGAAGTATGAGAGGGAAAGAGATGAGATAAAACTGATTCATTCCACAAGTAAACAAAGATATTATGGCACTGAGGTGATCATGCTGCTTAGAGGTTACAAGGAAATGAGATCTCTGAAGTCCCTCGGAAGACCAGAAATGAGAATAGTGGTGAGGGATAGTCAGGAATTTGAAGGAAACAGAACTTCAGGAAGTTTCAGATTTGTCAAATGTAAAAACCAGACTAAAAGTTGAGATGGTGAAGCAAAATGGTGCTTGTGGCTAAAAGCTGCTGGAAGCTGTGAGTGCCCCTCTGAACAGGACGCTAGCCATTATTATTTATGTGCTTGGATGGGAGATACAGCTGTTCTTCAGAGGCCAGGAAGAAATTTGCTTTGAGTCTGAAGCCTTCCACAGATACTGTGCTTCAGAGTGCTGAGCTCTATGTTTTAAAAATGTAAAATCATTTATATGAAGTATTTCATATTTTTAAGATTTTACTCTTACACGATAAAAGATGGTAAGAACATCAAAAGTCTCTGGCTGGAGCACAGTTCCATGGAAGCAGGAAAACACAAAGCAGTAGGATCCGGTCATTAGAGTGCATGTGCAGAGGGAACGTCAGTGTGGTTTGGATCAGGCTGTTACAGTACACACTGCTCTCCCTCCTAGTGACGTTTTTAATGTACTTGTTCTTTTATATTTTTATTGCCTACTAAATTGTTTCTTTTGACTCTGCTTTGTGTGATCCTCACTGCAAAGAAAACAGTTCTCTTCAGAGAAGCACTTCGCAAACTGCCCTGATGAGGACTGAGCCAGTGCCTCACTAGCACCTAATATGCCATCCTGATCTCGGCTGTGAATCCACAAATTAGGATTTCAACCCAGTCATCACTGAAGGTACCAATTTACTTCATGATTGGAAACCAGAAAGGAGCCCTTATCTGCAACACTAATAACACAGGAACTTTTCGGAACAACTCCTGAGTTAATGAATTGGAAAAACCCATCTGCTGGTCCAAATGCTGAACTCGTGTTTTCAGCATCAAAATTATTGTGATAATATTACGGTGTGGGCCTTCCCCTCTGCCTGGTTTGTGTCAGTGAGGCATTAACTCAGAGGTGCCTGTGAAGGGATGGACCTGGACCAGACAAGAATTACCAGCCAGGGGCAAGGCAAGCCCCATCCTGTCTCCGGCTGTGCTCTGAACTGCTTAGGTGTAAGTGCAGAGCCAAAGTGCAGCTCTGTTTTCTTTGACAGAATGATACGAACCACTATGATAAGATCCTGATCATCTGCTCAGCTCAGCTGGGACTTTGTCAGCCCTGGGCAGTGTGCTGTGTGTGCACGGTCTGCCAAATTTGGGACTTCTTCCTGTGGCAGGGAAAGAGCCATACTGGGCGCCGTGATGGTGCAGCTCCACAGGGTGGTTGGGATTCACTAAGATTACATCTCTGGAGAGAAACAGTACCATTACCTTCTGGGAATTAGCATAGCAGGCAGAGGAAGAGTCAGGATTACCCGGGGGGAGATACACTGTCTAGCAAGAGCACCTTTCAAGACGAGCCTTTGATGTTTAAGTGGCAGAGACTGACTGCTGACAGTAAACTTGAGGTGACTCACGAACACGGTATCTGGATTTGTCTCGGAAATGTGATTGCGACATTTGAAACTGCCAAATGAAAATGACAGCTTTTAACCTGGATTTCCCTTAATCGGAATAGATCGTGCATTTCAAGCTAGAAATGTTCTGACCATTATCTGCTTCTGTGTTCATTACATTTTGATGTATCTCTGGTAATGGCTTTAATAAAGTGTCTGGAATCGAGCCTGTTAAAGAGTTTTTTTATATTTAGATGTTCAGATACCATGTGATTGACTGTAGCACAGATGAACATCCTTTTATGACAGAGGATTTCTAAAATAAAACGTAAGAATATCAGGAAAGACCATCACGCACTGTAACTTGATTTAGAGTCACAAAAGTAATTTCTGTTCTTTGACTATTTTTGACTATAGAAATGAAGCTTCTTTTAATCTACAGCAATCCTTTTAATCTGCAGTAAATCGTGCAACACATCCATTTTTACAGCACTCACTTTTGGCTAAAATGAAAAAGCTCTGTGACATACAGCTGCAGTTTATGGCATCTTCCTGGATTTAATGGGTAGAGGGAGTTACAGGGAGTGTGGGACTGTGATTTTCTGAGAGAGACAGTTAAGGGCTCTGCAATGAGTCTCCCTCCTGCTTGCTGGTTCTGAAAGCTGAGTTACAGCAAGGAGAGCCAAGTATTTGCCAGATAAAAAATTACCGGGTTCATTTGTCTTCCACCTTCTACTCCTGCGACATGCTTATTCCTTCCTTCATTTTGGAAAATGATCTTGTGATCCTTACTTCCAGGATCACACTTCGCTTCCAGAGCAGCTGCACAAGACGGCAGTGAAAAATCTGCTCCCTGCTATGACAGGGTAAAATCACTGCTAGGGCAAAAAGCACAGGGTGTCCTTGCAGCAGGAGTCAGCTCCTGCTGGCACCTTGCAGCTTGCCCCCTAGGAGAGAAGTGGACTGTATCAGCCATGATTAATGCCTGCCTTGTGGGCATGCTTGCTCTGTCTTCTCTTTTTTTAATAACAGATTTATAAAGCCCATGACTTAGACTATAATTGTAAAATGGCTTTTCTGGCCTTCACCCAGATCTGTGGCTCCAGAGGTGAATATCAGAATGTGCTACATAATTTGGATCGGATAACCTTTGGTTGCAGTTATGGTTAGTGCAATTGCAGCCACGTGCAATGGGCTGCCTCGGAAATAAAAATGGTTGGGTTTATAGCAGAAAGCAGGCAAGGAGGAGGCACAGTGCTGCTCTGAGAGTGGTTAAAAGCAGAGGAGAGTAGCACAGTTTGCCTGTTTTGGTGTGCCTGCGAATCCTTACACATGCATAGCAGGCGGTGTTGAAAAATTTAACAGCAACACTGCTGGGGATGTATCACAGCCTACATACTCTGTAAGCACTTACCTCAGTTTAAGTTCAGACATAGATTAATTTAACCAGGTAACTTGTTGCTGTTATCTGGAAAAGCAGGTTTACATCTTTCTAAGACTCTGAGATTTCTTCCGACCTTGGATTTCATAAACATCTCTTGGTTAAGCCAGCCCAGCTACGCTGGGTTCAGTGCTGTGAGCCTTTTGGGGGAGCTTCACAGCAAAGACTTGTCATTTGCCTGCTTCTCACATAAGGCTTCCTCTTTCGCTGTCACTAATAGAATCTGGTCATCTTACATCATGTTCCGACATGAGACTGAGGTGTTATATTGGCAGAAAGTGGATCTCAGGCAGAAGAGGAATGAGGCCTTCTGAAAAACCTGCGTTGATCCTTATCTATAAGGACTTTTGTAATTATTTCCCTTCCTGTTCGTCTGCCAGGCTGTGCTACTGCATCACATCCTGTGTTACTTAGGTTCATGGTGAGGTCCATGAAGGGGAAGGAAAACCATCTCCTTGATGTCCTCATCCTTCTGTCTAGCCTTCCCTCAGCAGGTGTTGTCGGACTACAGCCCTCCTCCACAGGGCAGCAAACAGCAGCTGCAGAAGTCAGCAGCAATCACCAGTTAAATGAAAAATAGCAGACTTCTGCCTTAACCTTGACTGTAGGCTCTGTGGCACAGACACTGCGTTTATTTCCCTGCTGGAAAAGCACCTAGCACAAGCTGCTGGTGTGGATCAGGATTTGTTGGATGCTAATTTCATGCAAATATTAAGCAATAATGATACTTACACAGCTGTGTGAGCTAGGGAAAGGAGGCACAGGCTCTGATAATGGAGATTTAATCTAGCATGCATGCTCAGAGAGGTGGGGAATTAGAAGTCAATAAACAGAGAACAAAAACACATGAATGAACAGTTCAGCAGGGAAAATATGTATGGGCTTGAGTTAAGCCAGTGCCAAGCCTGGGACAAAGAATAAGACAAAGAAGAAGACTAAGGCTAAGTCTCCTTATTGCTCATGGCATCTGAAGAACATGTAAGATGATGAATGCATTAATTAGCTCACTGCATCTCCACAGCTGAAATAGTTGGTAGGTGGGCTGAGCCATAAACCAAAATATTCCCAGCATGTGAGAGAGGCTGAGCAGGCAGCTCTAAGATTTTATGGGAGAAGTGAGCAAACACTGTCAGCTTCCTAACAGCAAAACATGGAATACATTGAAGATACATTGTGGGGAGAAAAAAATCTACCTGATAATTTTTGCTTTTTGGTTTTGATGTGAATTTTATTTTATTGCTATGCTCGCTCATTAAAATACATTTAACCTTTTCTCTTTGGGATCAACAGTGCATGTGAAAACAAGGATGAAATCCCAAGTTTAGGGTACATGGTCAATGCATTCTTAAAAGACAATTTACTAATTATAATTTATGAAATAACAAATAAGCTATTACTTTATCAATTCCTCATATCCATGTTTACTCATGTTCACTGCCAGAGTGGTTTATATGAGGCTGTTATTAAATCCCAGAGCATCCCCAGAGATCTTTAAAATTGAGATTTACTTGTGTTAGGAAATGGCTTGCAATCGCATTTAATATATACATAAATCATCCTAGAAAGTAAACCAACAGAGACAAATGATTTGGTGTTGATGAGATTCATTAGATTTGTCAGGAAGATCGTATAAAAAGAATTTTATAATAACCCATAGGCAGCACAAATGAGCAAGCTGCAAGGAATTACCGCATTTCCCCACCTTCACACTGAAATCCCAGGAGGATCACATGAAATTAAAAACATAAATTCATATTCAGGTACCTAACACACTGACATTTCCAGTGGGCTGAAGACTGTCACCACCCACTGATTTCAAAAGGAATTATGGGTGATCAAATTTGGATTATAAAATAGAGTTAGGAAGGTTAAGCACGGCGTCTCTCGCATAGGCATCAGCCACAGTGGGATTCCAGCCAAGGAGAGAGTCAAAAAACCTTGCTGAGGGGGAGTTTTGCCCTTTGGAAGTGGGGACAGTATCTGTGTGTGGCTGTGGAGGAAGGAGCATGTGCCAAAGGGCTAGGGATTTTTTTTTATGTTCAGGTGTATGGGGAATGAAGAGTGCTGTTGAGGGCATTTGTTTTATATTGAACATGAGTGGGATGGAAAGCAGTGTAAAGGAGAAAGACTGGTGAGAGCAGCCTGATCCCCCTGCCCAACTGGGGATCTGCCTAGGGTGAGGACAGCCCAGGGTGGTGGGGCCAGTGACAAGTCACCCTGTGCTGCAGGCAACACCATGCATGCAGGCAGCAGAGTGCTCAAGGTGCCTTTAACCCCATCCTGGGGCTCTAGCTCTGTTCACTGGGGGAAGAGATTTTCAGAGCAGCATCAGACAGCACTTGCAGACAGATGCTTGAGAATAAGCAGCCTTCCTGCTGCAAAAAAGCAAGTGTCAGCTCCCTCAGCAAACAAGCTGGGACCTGATCCTGGAGCCCTTGCTTTCCCACTGAGACTCATATGGAAAGATACACATTCTTCCACACCGTCAAGAGCTTTTCAAGTTTGTATTCTACAGAAGAGCTCCTGATCTGAAGGACCCTGTATGAAGACAAAAGTAAACCAGTCTGCAACCCCTGTGAGATATCCTTGCTCTTGCAAGGTAAAGGGTCTCAGCATGTGCATTCAAATTGTGCATATGTGCACACATATATACACAGGCATACATATACACACAATCATAAGGAGACACTTCCAACAGCTTTCACTATGGGTTCACCACTCCTTCCAACTGAGTTATTATAGCTTCACCACAGTCTTCAGTAAGAGCAGAGAATCCAGCAGCAGGACCTCAAAAATGCTACCCAAAATACCCTGACACCTCACTGAGCCTCAAAAAAAAGAAAGTCACTCAGCGTCACAGTGCCCTGCAATATCCCTATCCAATCCCCCCAGTGTACACATCACAAAATCTGGCTCGCTTTACTGTCACTGTGCACTGGGTAAACTGTATTAAATCTGGCTCTGTCAATGCCGCACCTACGTAACTAGCATGAAGAGCTTCAGTGGCTGGGCTCAGCCCCTTCTCAAAACATAATGTTTTATGATGAAACGGAGCGAGAAAGCTTAAGGCCTTGAGAGAGAGAAAAATGCACTGAACAGTTCGTATTGTTACTAATTTTAGTATTGCATCTGAATTTCTTTTCAGATTGTTTCCTGGGAAGAGTGACAAGAGCAGCAACGTGGTTTCAGCCTCCGAGGTGAAACTATTTGCTCCCCTACTTTCTTCTGGATCTGTAGCAGTAAAAGTGTCACTCCTCCAGCTGAGGACTGTTCAGATCCAGTGAAGGGACCTGAAGAACCTCACTGATTCAGGCGTGCAAAGCACTTCGTGAGGTGTGCAGGGCCCTCTCTAGGTGGCTGGGGACATCAGCTTAGGTATCTCCTACAGTTGCTGGTACCTTCCCAGTGCTGGAGAGCTAGACAGCTTTGCCATGCCCATGCTAGGGCCACCCAAGAGGTACAGCCTGGTGAAATCCCACTACAGCATCAAGGGTTTACAAGCTGAAGAGCTGCAGAGTGAGCTGACCATGGGGGAAGCAGTTGGCTCTTTTGCTGATGGGATTCCACAGCAGGAATGGCAGCTTCTCTGTTCATGCAGAAATACCAGTGGCATGCAGTGGCAGAAAGCAGGTGAACCTGTCATCTAGCTGGAAATGTTTTCCATCCCACTGTAAACCATCATGATTGCTCATTTAGTAGTGCTGGGCTAGAGTAACAGCTCTTGTCGCTGCAGGAGAGCATGGGAGAGGCACAAGATGTGTTGTGAAAACTGTAAGGCAGCTATTAGGAATCAGTCAGGCATTCTGAGGATGACAGGGACATCATGATTTATATCAAGTCTAACAGAAAAATCAATTAATTCAGTCTTGGAAAAGCATAAGATAACAAAGTTTCATCAACAAATGTCATCTGGTCAGTGCTCTTTGCATCTTCAACTGCCAGGAAAAGGGAGTGCACTAAAACCAGGACATGTCTTTCAGCTGTTTGCATTTTATGAAGCATGGAGGGACTATGTTTAAAGCCTTGGGTGAGCTGAGTCCATGCTAATGAGCTTATGTGAAGGAGAAGGTTAGATCAGCTGTGATAAGTCTAATTAAGATGAGCTTGCATCTCACCTGCTGCTGCCAGTCCTGCAGCCTATCTGTGTTTTCTAAGGATGGATCCACTCAGACTTTACCTCTGAGAGAAAAGGGAGGCTCTTGAGGAGGAAGAAGCATCTGCTGGAAACCACACGTACATATTTATGTCTCTTTGCAGAACATGGCATAAGTCTCAGCCTTTTTGTGGATCTGACCCTGTGACAAGTCTTGCCCCTCAGGAAAGAGCACCTTCCAGCAACACTGAAAACCATTACCAGCACTCCTCAACTGCAGTAATTTAGTCAAATTAATTATTACAGATACAGAAAATAACACCAGCAGGGAATCAGCAGGGTTTGCTCATTACTCTCTTTCAATTTGGACTGTAAATGTTGCCGGGGAGCTGGAAGCCAATTTCAAGTGACTTACACTAGTCCAGATTCTCATCTTCTCCAACTCCAGAGCTGCACTGACATGAGGTATTTTTGGTTTGAAAAGCCTGTAAATGAGTTGAGAATTTGGCTCATGGGGTGAGGACTGGATAGCATGATGACAGAAGGGCTTTATAAACATTTATTATTCAAAATCTCTTCTGCAAACGTGAATACGCCTAGGCAATTATCTCACTTTAGCTGCAGATGGGCAATTTTGATGCAATTATTATGCACCTTCAGTACTACAAAGCTTTCAGTGCCATTTCTTTTGAAAATGCCTGAATTACACAAAATGACAAAACTAATGAACTACTGCATCTTTTTCCTGTCAGCTGCACAACATCTAGTAGGTGCCATCAGCACGCATCATGCAGAGGAGCTGTATGGTCACGGCTATTAGCCCAAAGGCAGGCAAATACCAAGCTTTCCACGGAAGGTAAACCCATCTGTGGCCTTCAGTAGCTGAGTTACTTGAAGAGGGATGATCTGCCATTGTACATTCAGTCCCTGACATTAGATTGATACCAAGACATCATCTGTCATCTCTCACCCAGATTTTCCTAATGAGGTGTTTCTACATGTGCCTAAAATCTGTGTGTGTTTACTGTTCTGCACTAGACAAAGGCTTTTGGGTAATGAGACTCCAGATACCAGCAGCGTAACAGTAGAAAGTGTCTGAAGCCACACTGACAAAAAGACCAGTTTGTTTTTAGCACAATTGCCATGGAGGAAAAGCACCTGTCTCTAAATTTCTCAAAACCACTTGTCTCTGGTTTCTTGCAGCAAACATATCCGGGAAGCCAGCTGATTTTTGGGATTGGGTTTGGGTATTTTGGGGTTTTTTTGTTTGTTTGGGGTTTTTTTTGTTAACCCTTAAAACAAAACAAAGCTCAAGAAATATAAGGCAGCAGACAACATTCTGCAACTTGCCAGCCAGAAGTAAGGTCCACAATGAACTATACACATAACTGGTATGATTTTCAAGAGGAATGACCTCATTATGGCTCCTGTTTACCAAAAAATTAAGCCAATTCACTGCTCGCTTTTGAAAAGATCCCAAGAAAATATCTTCAGCAGTTTGGTAAATTTTATTTGCATATTCGTTTCTGTTAAGAAGCCAATCTGGAAACACATTCAGTAACTGTTGCTGGCATAATTAAATCTCATCTAGATACTTCTGAGTGACATGTTTGGACCCCCGTAACTCGGATGGCTGCTGAGCTGAACCAAGCAGTGATAAGACAAGAGGAAATCGGCTCATATTTAAACAGGGGAAGTTCAGGCTGGATATAAGGAAGAAGTTCTTTACTGTGAGAGTGGTGAGGCACTGGAACAGGTTGCCCAAAGAAGTGGTAAATGCTCCATCCCTAGCAGTGTTCAAGGCCAGGTTGGACAGTCTTGAGCAACATGGTGTAGTGTGAGGTGTCCTTGCCCATGGGAGGTGGGTTGGAACCAGATGATCTCAAGATGACCTAACTATTCTATGATTCTATATCCCATACTCAGAATCTGCAACCAGCCACAGGACTCAGCACGTGAGCAACACCACAGTAAGCACTCTATCCATTAGACTCATATAGGATTTACTGATATAGCTTAGCTTGTAGAAGAGCAACAGGAACTATCATTCATGTGAGTGTTACATTCAAGCAGAACTCATGCAATCTGCTCCCATGACAGGCCACATTTGATCCCACCATCTCTGATTCCCAAGCATGCACTACTCTTTTCTTGCTTTTCAGCCTACTGACAGCTCAGTTGCACACTGATAGGAACCACCCCCCTTGTTTCAAACACCTCATTCTGTTTGATGCCACCTAGCTCTTTCCTCACCTTCTCCAATCTATATACAATTTAGCTGACATTTATCATCTCCTGCTGTGTAAAAGTTATCCCTTTTATGTGATCAGTAGTCCAACTCTACTGAAAAAGCCATATGAAACTCAGTAAGGCAGAAAGTAGCAGCAC
This sequence comes from Psittacus erithacus, assembly GCA_009867235.2. Classification (NCBI taxonomy): domain Eukaryota; kingdom Metazoa; phylum Chordata; class Aves; order Psittaciformes; family Psittacidae; genus Psittacus; species Psittacus erithacus. Next base: position 1,839 of record WYDI02023775.1, on the reverse strand, counting down.
CATAGGGACGACCTGGAACTACAGCAGAGCGCAGTTGTTTAATTTTGAAAAACCTATGATATTGATAAAGCTCTTTGCTAAATACTGTAAGACTTTCAGAGGGTTGGCCTTGATTGCTGAAATTTCATGAGCAAGTGCAGGTCTGCAGGTCCATTAACAGAAGGCAGCTGATCATTTGGCTGTATGTCACTGTACCCTCTCTTCCAGGATATTATTTTTCAACATTCCGTTTTACTACCTCAGTTCTCCAGAAGCAAAAGACACAAAAAAAATAACATGTGAGATCAGGTGAATTTCAGCCTGGTCACAGCCTGCGTTCCCCTCTGAAAGAAGGAAAACCAAAGCACATGTAAATAATTATTAACTCGATGCTTTTAATATTCACTGAGCCAGACCCTTCTCTGATAGAAATGAGCATACTGACATGGGACTCAGTGGAGCTATGCCAGCTAGAGTCAAGTACTGACTGGACCCATCACATTTAATATACACAACTTCATGAAATACTGAAAATATTAGATTGTTAAAAATAAGTTAAGCAGAAACACTTTATAGGGGTTTATTTTAAGGTTAATAAAAAATAAATCAAATCTTCAGGGTTTGAAACAACATGTTTTTGCCTGAGGATAGACAAATGTTTAAGGTGAATCTCACAAAAAGGGGCAAACAGCAGCAGAGCGGGTACCATTCATGTCCCTAGACATAAATTGAAATAATAATAGTTATGTCTCATTCAGTGTCTGTAGATCATGAGCCATTAACAAAGTAAAAAGTAGATATGATTTGGCTCTGTGCTGAGCAGATTGGTCTAGAAACCTCCCTCCCCATTTCCCCAGCAGCCAGAATTATTCCACATTTCTATGAACTAATGTTCTGCATATCATGGTGAGATGGTCTAACAGCAGCCCCATTTGTTAGATGGTGAAAGCATTACAGAGCTGTAGCATCATTGTTGTTCCTAGGTACTGTTAAGAGGTACTGAAAGTAGAGGTGCAATTATCACTATTTTCTAGTGTGCTATTTAATAGCAGAGCTTTTCATAGCTGAAAATTTATCCTTCTGTGCTTGGAAACCTGTACGTACTCTAGCTGAAAGCATAATAAGACTATCGAAGAAAGCTGAAAAAGCAAGATACAACTTTCAATTGGTCTGGCTGGCCTCTACAACAGATACACTGAAGAGAATTAAATAATAAAAAAAAACCCAATCCAAGTCCTTTGGTGAAGAAAAACATTTTTTAGATGCATTTCTAAATTAATGTAAAAAATCTAGGACAAATGCCAGGTGATACAGAGATAAAGTCTTCCTGTAGCAAATGGACCTGGGCCTATACCGTCCAAGGGCACCCTGTGTTAGCAATGAGCTACATAAAGTTTTACTGCTCTGTCACTGAAGGGACACTCATGATGACTGGAGATCCCTGGGGTTTAACATTTCCATCTGCTGAAAGAGATGGGGGAGCTCATCCTTCATGGAAGGCTTACAAAGGCCCATTCCCCCCCTTTGGGATTCTGGATGTTTTATTGAGGCAGTGGAAGGTTTTCAAAGATAGGAAGGAAATGTTGCAGCAGTCTCTAAGCACTCGTGAAATAAGCAGCTTCAATAAACAAGTAAACAGCCCCCCAGCCCTGAAGGAACATGACTGATAAATTAACAAACCACAAGCAAACAACACTTAGGGTATTGTGTACAGTTCTGGTGTCCTCAACATGAAAAGGACATGGAACTGTTGGAACAAGTCCAGAGAAGGGCCACGAGTACCATCAGGGGACTGGAGCACCTCCTGTATGAAGACAGGCTGAGAAAGTTGGGGCTGCTCAGCCTGGAGAAGAGAAGGCT
>WYDI02023774.1:33542-49709 GCA_009867235.2 Psittacus erithacus | reverse complement strand
CTCATCGACCAACACCCCCAAGTCCTTCTCCACAGGGCTGCTCTGAATCTCTTCTCTGCCCAACCTGTAGCTGTGCCGAGGATTGCCCTGACCCAGGTGTAGGACCTTGCACTTGGCTTGGCTGAACTTCGTTAGGTTGACATGAGCCCACCTCACAAGCGTGTCAAGGTCCCCCGGATTGCATTCCTTCCCTCCAGCGTATCAACTGAACCACACAGCTTGGTGTCATCAGCAAACTTGCGATTGATTTCATCAGGTCTCATGCACTTTTGCATGTTCAGGTTCTTCAGATGGTCTCGAACCTGATCCTCTCCTGCAGTGGGCCTAAGGTATTCATTCTCACAGTTCTTGCATCTGCCTTCCAAGACTTGCGTAGTGTGGCCAGAGCATCTGGAAGTGAAGTCTGAGGCAAAGAAGTCATTAAGAACCTCAGTCTTCTCCAAATCCAGGGTAGCCAGTTCTCCCGATAGCTTCCGGACAGGGCCCACATTGTCCCTAGCCTGTCTTTTGTTTGCTACATACCTTTAGACCCCCTTCTGGTTATCTGTTTTCGTAGTCAGTCCCTATCACCGGCTATCTTGAATCTGTATCCTGTCAAGAGTATATGTAATAAATTTCTTATAAGTTTCTGGAAACTTTCAAGGATTTGGCCTAACGTGCTGCTTGTGGGGTTCCTGACTAGGTTAAACGAAAACCCTCCGATTTTGTGAGCTGCCCAAGGAGGGGTAGGTGGGTCGAATACAAGGGTTTCATCCTTCTTCGGAAGCGAGTGGACTGGTCTCCTCAATCTCTCTGGAAACTTGAAGGGATTTGGCCTAACGTGCTGCTCGTGGTGTTCCTGGATAGGTTAAACGAACACCCTCCAATTTCGTGAGCTGCCCAATGGGGGGTAGGCGGGTTGAATACAAGGGTTTCATCCTTCTTCAGAAGCAGGTGGACTGGTCTCCCTTACCTCTGTTGGCCTGATGCTGCTCGTAGGGTCCCTGAATAGGTTAGGTGAACACCCTCTGACTTTGTGAGCTGTGCGAGGCAGGGTAGGCAGATCAGATACAAGGGTCTCATCTTTCTTGGGAAGAGGGTAGACTAACTGGTGCCATAACGTGACAAGCTTGCATGGCCAAATGAGACTTTATTCCTCCCTCTTCCTCCCCCTCCCTGGTTTCTCTGTCAGTATTGCAGCTTGGTTTCTTGCAGGCTGTCCAACTTAGGGCTTGCCCCTTGAGCAATGGGAGTGAGCTTTTGGTGACACTGACCCAAATTGCCACTACTAATGGATAACCACAGTTCTTCCCTTGTAACTGTGAGATTAGTTTATATCTTGAAGTCTGCAGGACAAATGCTCCTTTGCTTTGTCATGATCCCTTAACATAAGAAATAGTTGTTATGACTGTGACAACCCTTTCTTTCAGTAGTTCTGCTAAGCACAACAAATAAGCAGGTCAGCACTTTCCTCGGTCTTCCTCATACTATTAATGTACATGTAGGATAATCATGGGAACAGAAAGACCTATTCAAAACTGTTAAGAAGGCTGAAATGCTTAGTACTTTATTTCCTCATGCTAGGCATTGTTAGAAAGTTTAAAAGAAAGAAGTGCTGACTAGAACCGCTGGTGATAATGACAAATAGTGACATCTCTGCTTAGAATAGAGGAAAAAAATATACATTCAAGAGGGCTCTTGGGAAATCAGATGGTGTCAAGCTCCCTGGGTGTCAGGAATTTTGATTAAAAGTTAGCTGAAGTGATTTCAGAATAATTTGTGGATATTTTTGACAAATTATGGTGGATAGGTGGAGAACCTGACTGCCATAAACATTGTGCAGTACCTGTATCTAGAAGGAAGACAAAGAGGACCAGGGTAGCTACAGATCAGTTTAATTTGCATTTACATTAAAAAAAACAACAAACAAAAACCAAAAACCAAACCAAACACAACAATCTGCAACATCCAGCATCTTCCAGACTGCTTTTAAGTTTGAGGGTTTTTTGAGGAAAGTCAGCTCAAACCAAAGTATTATCATCCTATGACAAGATTAAAAGGTCTTATTGCTAGGGGAAAGGTAGTACATGACAAATACAGAGTCTTTCTGGCATAATCATACCTGATGTGGCTCTAGATGAAACTGGATACAGAAGGGTTGATGATTCTACCTGGGAGGGGGGAACTTAAATGTGCATTTTGAGGTGCTTGTCTAAGGAACCTTTCTTTCAGTCTTGGATGGTGAATAGAAAATGTTTTAATATATTTATTAACAAACTATTACAGATTTGAAGAATCTGTAGGGTATTGAAGAGCGGTATGGCTGGAATTCAAACCTTGACAAATGCAGAAATGGTCATGGAAAAACTAGGATGCCAGGCAGTGCAGATAAATGCAAGTTTGTGTATTTAAGAGAAAAAAAACCCAGCTCTGTAGACAGCAGCAGATGCTGTCTGTTCTGACAGCAGAAACTGCTGGTGTTTATACTGGGTCACAAGCTAAACATGAGTCAACAAAGTTGTCCTATTGTGAAAAAGCAAATACCATGCTGGGGTGTAAACAGTTATTCAGAAAGCAAAACAGGCATAGCTGTCTCTTCTTTCTGCTCAGCATGGTGTGGTCTCAGGTATAATACCTGATTTTTGTGTTTGCAGCTGTGCTTTTGAAGAGAATCTGTATGCTGCCATAATTCTCAGTCTTTGCTTCTGGACTGGCAAAAAGCACTACTGTTTGCTTACTGCCTTGTGACTTGGGTGTCAAATGATTCTCTTTGATACATGCATAAGAAGGCTGCAAGCAGGATATACACAACTTGACTAATAAATACTGCTTTATGGCTTTAACACAAAGCGAGGAACATAGATTTTAACACGCTGGTAGACCAAGCATTAGTACAAGCTGTTATGTCAGGTGTTAGTATGCTTCTACCCTCCTTTTCCTAAGACATCCAAAGACCCTTTGCTGGCCCCATAGGCATGGCCAGAAGCAGAAGGGTTGGTCTCCAATGCTCCCTGCAGCAGATCCTTAGTGATGCTTAGTTGCTGTCTTCTGCCTCCATGAGTATTTCCTATAGAATTTTCAATATTGATGTTTTCCCCCTTGAATCTTTGAGCTCCTGCCTTCCCCTGCTGCAACAATTCTGTAACTTTGCCTTATCTGGCATAGCTCTGATTTACATATTTTTTTTTTCCCTTCTCTCAATTTCTCCCTATTTTCCAGAGCTGGGCTGCATTGAAGTTAGGCATTAGGCCCTTGGACACTGCTGAATCCCTTGGTGAAGTGGTGGAAAGTTAAGAGAGAGAGGTTTACACTGTTCCCAGTCTTGAAGGCAGTTTCAGTGAAAGCTAAGAAGGTAGCACTGTTGATGTCAGACATGCGATGGGTTAGGCTGGCAAGGGGGGACAAAGGTAAGAGTCAACCTCAAGCACCAGAGCCAGCCCTGTCTCACCACTAGCATTGATTATGGGGACTGCCTTGTCTGCTGAATTTGTCCCATAGGGGACAGATCTTCCCAGCTCATGGCTACTTATAAAGGACTTTCTGCTGCCTCACAGCATGGCTCCATGTTTTCCTGGGCTGCAGTGATAGAAGTCTGAAAGACAAATTAGACAGACATCTCCTCTCCAGGTGCACCACTCTTTAAATAGAGGCTCATCAGTTTTCCCAGGTGTTAGTTGAGCAATGCAAGGGCTAAACAAACAGCAGCAGATGGGAAGTCCCCTGTTGTTGTGCAACACAAAGCCAGGATACAAACCCAAAACACATTTTGCAGAGTTGCTGCTCACAGCAGGTTAGTTTGAGTGAGCAGCGAGCTACAGCTGAAGGAAATGAGAGAGCAGCAGGAACATTGTTATACCCTTCTCAGTTGTGATTAGGAAGGAGCATTGGAAGATGATGGCTCACCTCTGAGTTCTGTGTGCTGCTGCTGCAGCAAGAGTAAATGCATAAGTAACACTTTTTTTTTAAAGACCTTTTCCCCCAGAAATGCTTTGTCAAGAGTATTGCTCCCAGGGGCATTTGTTTTAGGGGAGAGAGACAGGTTATCTCAATAGTCTTTCCTAAAAGAGTTGTTATGCGATGTTCTAGCAAGATAGACCTTCTCTAGAGACTATGCTTTTCCTAAGGAGATGAATCTATTTTGCAGAGCTTTTTCTTGTATGTTTCAGAAAACTTATTTCTGTCTTCATTTATTTGAAAACAACACAATACTCTTTGAGGCCTTGGGTCTGTTGGTCCCCTATGATGTGGTGGTCTCCCTTACCTCCCAGGCACACAGAAGTTACAATACAGCTGTTTGCGGTCAATGTCTTTGTTCATTATTGCCCTTGGCTTGGACTCTGCTTACAGACATTCAGAGTCCTTGGTCACCATCCTTTTTGGAAGTCTCCTCCCTTGCTGTTTTCACATAGGTGTTCAGGAACATGGCCTCAGGATCTGGGACTAATGGAGCAAAAGCACAGAAGCATCCGCACTTATGTGCTTTTTCCCTTTATTTCTCCACAGAAGTGAACTTGCCCTTTCCACCATTTTCAAGACCGATTTAGCCAACAAAGGGCTTTCCCAGAGTCCCAGGGTCACACACGCAAAATCAGACAAGTAGCAGCATCATGTTGTTTCCCATCAGTGCCAGCACTGCCACATGATTTTTTCTGGAGCTAAAAGATCTCTTAAAGGTGTGGGGTGTCTGAAAAACACCTGGGTGACTAGCTCTGAGGTTTATATTTCCAGGCTGGGTGTTACTGAATTCACAACCTGATTTCAGTAGGGCAGAATATGTGTGTGTGAGAGGAAGGGGAGAAAAATGTCACTGGCAAACAGATGCTGGTGAAGCTGTCTGTCCCTGCAGGTACCAGGGTTCCTGAAGAAACCGAGCCATCAGATTTCACAGCCAGGATGAGCTGCTAATTTCAGTACTGGCACTGCCCCAGCTGCCTACTGTGCAAGATGCTTGGGTTTTGTTTATGCACAAGGGATCTGTTTTGTGAGTACCCCATCCACCACAGGGGATGTCTCTGTGAGCAGAGGGCCAGCACTAATGCCATCCTGTATGGCTGTGAATGAATTTGCCCTTTATTCAGTGCTCTCCACCCCTGCTGAGGCAAGGGCTCTGCGCTGCTCATAGGCATGCATGGATGCTGCCATTTGCAGCGCTGGTTCAGCTGGGCTTCCTTACCCTGTTGCCTCTAATTCTGGATGAAAAAAGGGTCGTGGAGCAGCAAACACAACAAGACCTCTATTCTTAGCCTGGAATGCCTCAAAGGCATTTCTCTGGGGTGTAGGGTGATGAATATGCAGTTACTGAAGCTCTCAACAAAGCCAAGTGTATAGCAGCATTTGTCGTTAGCTCTGAACATACACTCCTCTCTCATTGGATCCGTAGCCTTCTCTGCAGCTTTTCACAGTTACATAAATATGGCCTATTTTCCCCTCACAAATTAATCTTGCTAAGTTTAGGCTTTTGCACACATACAAAACAAACCCTCTGATTTTTCACATGCAGCTGGATCACCCAGGATCCTGGATCAGCCAGGGAGAAGCCATCCCTGATGGTATAAAGCCTTTACAGTGGTAATGGATAGTGGCATGGATAGTGTCTCTTTGTGAGTGACGTGACATGACTCTGCAAAGTCCTGGACACTGTGCTGCAAATCATCTGAAATGTCTTGCCCTTTTTTTCCCCTGGGAAAGTCAGACCCCAGCTGCAAGGATGCTGGAGGGTCTGCCTTCCTGGCAGGCTGCATGGTGTTCTGGAAACTGAAAGGTTGGCTGCATGCTTTGGGGCACAAAACAGATGGCTCCTCACTCTCCAGAAGCCACAGATGTGGGTATTATTTTCCCCAAAGATGGTTCATGCCTACTCTGCCTTCAACTAGGAAATAGCACTGCAGCATATCTGCATTAAAACAGCCCTATAGAGAGCAGATGTCATTTGGAAATCTCTCAGCCTTGAGGTGTAAGACAGCTAACATGCACCCACTGAGACTCCGGCAGGCTTTATTAGTGATATATGTAATACACATGCACAGAGCTGGAAAAAAGATGTCCATGTCCACAAAAAAGGTGTCCATGCCCACCCTTGCAGTGATATTACTCTCTACTTCAGCAGCCTCAAGGGATCCAGCTCCCCAGTGCTGCTGGAGTTTCTGCATACAGGGAAATGGTCAAGATCCTGACACAGCTTTACATCTCATCCTCTTACTCCTCTTGTGGTGGGAATAAGGATTCCTGATTTTAGGTCCTGAAACCACCATCCCCTGAGACGATGTATCTGCTGCTACAGTCAGAGGAACCATCTGCAGCTATGGATCTACAATGAGACCTTTACTATTCTAGGGCTGATGGCACGCTGTGACTGAAAATATATTCTGACAGCTCCTGGCAGAGTGACTCATGAGGAAGATGTTTCCTGGAGCTGGGCACCAGTGTCCTGAGGCCAGCTGAGCAGGTAGGTGGCTTGTGTGCTGGATTTTGGCTCAGTAAGACTGTGTCCTATCCTGCTCTGCTGCAGACGTTGAGATATCAGGTGAGTCTTTAAGGTGTGTTAGAGATGGACTTGGCCACGTGGTGTATTCTCAGATTAACTGCTGTGGAAAGTATTGACTAGGAGACTTTCTGCACTTGTAATTCAATGCATGCCATCCGTTGATTTTTATTAACAGCAGCCTCATGGCTAGATATCCACACGTCTCCGAAATCACCAATGGGAGACGCTAGAGCAGGGAGCTGCAGTAAACAGGTGACTTGGGTGTTTCAGGGGAGTATATAGTACCTTAAGTATCTGACTTTGCTTTCATTTTAATCCTTCTGACCAAACTGAGCACCCCAGGCAAGACCCAGTCCCTCTGAGTGGTAAGCCACTAAAGAAGAAGAGGGGAGGAGGTGTGGGTCTTTCACAAAGCTGAAAAAGGAATCAGGGCCAAATCTCTCACTTCCTTTCAAAGGGACACTGGCTTCTAAGCATGTGATGCTTTAGAAAAGCACATTGTAAAAATCTGTGGAGTGAGGAATTAGGGCCCCTTCGGGGAGGATTACACTATGTCTCTGAATCCCTGGCATTTCAGGTCTGTCATTGCAGCAGATCAGCAGTGTCAGGGACTGCAGGCAGCTCTGTGCAGCATGCACATACATACATCTTTCTGTGCAACATGCAAAGGGAAGGTATTATGGCTTGAGTGTCTTTCCACACCCTTCTGCCAGCCCTTTGGATCTGTATTGACATAACCTGGATAATGGGAATGAGAGAGGAAGGGTGAGCTTTATGTGATGCTGGTGTTTTGGATATTTGCAACCCACTTTCTGTCTGTCTTGGTGCAATACTATCTCCAAAACCTCTGGGTCAGGCTAGCCTTACAACATCCCTTGGTGCAACTGCAGAGGACTGGGGTTGGGGATTCTTTTTATGTTCAAAGGAGAAAGGAGTCATCAAGGAAAAGCTGAAGTCCATCACTGCAATCCCTTCCAGCTCTCTGGTATGGCATTTCCCCTCCCAGATAAAAGCAAAGACAGACAACAAAGCCCCTGGTGCCTAGGTGGTAGTTTCCCTTGCTCCAGTGGTCTGTGAGGTCCTAATCTCTTCCCTGTCTCTTTTCCCCACCATGCCCCTGGCCAGCAGCGGATGCTGGCAAGTTCTCCATGGGTAGCAGCCAGCCTGCAGCAATAATGAGAGCAAGCCAGGCAGTGCCATCCCATACAAGCCTCTGTCTGCTCTGTGTGTGTGCGTTTGTGAGAGTGCGCGCTCTCATTCTCCTTTCTCCCCCTTCCCTCTCTTTCGTAACCCCCCTCCTTCCACCAGCTCTTGTTCTTTTCATGACATGCAGGGCTAGAGAGCCAGGAAAAGTGGCACAGTGCTGCTGCTCCTCCAGAGATAACTGTGGCCGGGCTGGGTCCTTCACCCTCCCCGATGCACCGGGAGTCTGCAGACACTGTTCTTCAGTGTCCCAACCAGCTGTGTCCATCAAGCACCAAAAGCCATGTAGCCACCACCCTACTGCCAGCTGCAAGACAGGTAAGAGCTAGGAGGGCCCTTGTGGGTGGTGAAAGATCCTGTGGTCCTTTGCTTGGTTATGAGTCTCTGGGGGAGGGGTTTTTACTTGCCCCAGTTTTCAGGGAGAAGGATGGCTCCACAGGCAAAATGGGAGAGGAAGGGTGCTGCTCAGATGTCACCCCTATTGATGTCAAGGCAGTGCTTCTTCCAGTACATTAATCTCCTGTGGTGTCTCATGAATGGTCAAAGGGACACAGGCGCTGCTTCTAATTAGCAGGCGGGGAAAGAGAGCAGCGTATTTCATAAGTTAAGCCCAGCCCAGACCTGGCTGGGTTGATACAGGAGCACAGGACTCATTCTAGGGTGATCTCCGTTTCAATGGGATTATTGGTGGGCCTTTGATGCTGGGATAAAACATGAGCCTATGCTGGTGCCTGCAGCTCTTCGATCTTCACCATCTTTTCATCCATTCCCCCTCCTCCCCCCTCGCTGTTGTTGTTATTTTAAAATGGTGGATTGTATTTCCTTTGAATATTTGGATATCATCTGTGACATAGTGACTAACACTAGGGTTAATACAGGGGCTGAGCTAGTTAAAAATAAGACTAATAGGAGCAAAAAGAACAGCATTGGGCAAAGACTGTAGCAAAAACTTGCAGATGGCAGGAGCATGTGCACTCTTTGGAGGAAGAATGGGGAGTTAACCCATGGGGCTCCTTATTCTTCAGCCCTGACTGCAGGGATGCTGTAACTCACAGAGACTGCTGCAGCAGCGAGGGTCATCTCTTTGCCGTCATTTGATGGGTGGGGGAAATAGACTAGTAATTTGGCACAGGTAAGATATACAAGGCACCCACTGTGCTAGCATCTTCTCTTTGGCTGCTTATCGCTGCACCCAGTCCCAGAGGAGCAGAGTTGCATTCCCCTCTCTGGGGAGTGTTCACATTTCATAAAGGGCTGTCCTTTCCCTTTCCTGTTGTACTGCCCTTCTCTGAGGCTCACTTGTTCTTGCAGTCCCAGGCTCCTCTGAAGCAGCACGGTCTGCACTGGCAGTACAAGCTTGGCCTCACCCTGCAGTCCTTCCATGTGGCTCTAGAAACATTGCTCAGTCCCAAGGGCTTGACTGGTGCAGGTGCTGGAAGAGCTCAGCGCGCATCTTTATCTAGACTGGCAGGACATAGGTAATGATTGCAGGCCAGTCTCCTGAGGAGAGATTGGTGCTGAATGTAGCAGGCATTTTTATGAAAGAATCTCCATCTGTCAGAGAAAGAGGATGAGCCCATCTAACTCAATTCATTTATGTTTTAATTAAGGCTAGAGCAGCAGCCTCCAGAGATGAAAGAGAAATCCCAACTCAACCATGCAGTTAACTTTGTATTTTATCGTATAAATATCCATTCAACTGCTCACATGTTTAAAGTTAAGCACATGCTCAGTGGGAATGACCTCCTGGAGCCACACCGTGTATCTGTGTAGTAGTTAATAGCTCCAGTAAATCCTTGCTGTGGGACCTGGATGCCTTGTTGAGCCTGAGTTTTTGAAATAACAGTGATAAGAGCGAAGAAGCATAGACCTTGTCCATCATAAATGGATTTACGACTGCAACCCTGAGATCTTGGGGCTGATTTCTAGCATTCAATAAATGACTAGTTTGCAGTGTTCAGATTGCAAAATGTAGGCTACTCGCAAGCACCTTGAATCATCTCTTAGCAGAAAATTAACCCCATCTGTCAGCAAGCCTCACTCCCTGGCCTGTGTCAAGCATCAGATCTCAATCAAAACATACAAGGGACAGAGCATCTGCGGCAGGGGATCTTTGTAGAGCTCTGTCTGTCAGGGTGAATCTGTCTTGGCTTCCCAACCATACACACCAACTGCGTTACAGACGCTGCCATACTGACAGCAGCAGCGATGCTGAAAACTGGGAGGACTCCAAGGCTGCACAGAGCAGTTCTGTGTCAAGCCCAATCCTTTCTGCCTTTCTGCTCCACACTAACAGCATCCTCTCCAATGCACATGCAGAGGCACCGACTAGCTTTGTCACATGTAACTGCTCCTGGGCACGGGAGCATGTTTCCTCAGAGAACAATTATGATATTGTAATAAAGTGCTTTAAAGGGAAAATTCTTCCCTTGATTCCTGTCCTGCATGTTGCCCCTCTCAGCCCGGAGCCTCCCACACTGCTTAGCTGTTGATTTTGCTTGCTACCTGCCTGGAGGAACTGGGGACAGAGCGGAGAGCACACAGTCTGGAGCCAGGAGCCATCTCGCAGTAGAGGCATCTGTTCTGCTGCAGCAATCACAGTGCCTGAAGCCACAAACATGTCCAGGAGACACTTTTATCATTGACGCAGAGGAGAATTTAAATAGCCATGCTCTCAAGCTAAGCCAGAGACAGAACTGTGGATCACACTTTATGTAATTCACTTTTATTTTTAAACACAGTCTTTTATTTTCAAGGGGAGTACAACTCAGTGGGTGTCTCCTCTTTCCTGCACTTGTTAGCACATGTGAAGTGGCTTCTTCTATCAATCCCCCTTCTGGTATATTTGCTGCTCAGTTTCCTCACCTACCCCTGAAACTCAAGCTCTCCTTGTTTCACCCTTCAGCTCTCATGCTTGCCTGGCCTGATGTGGAGAATGATTTGAGGTTTAAGGTCAATAGAAAAAATAATCCCTTAAAAACTCTCTGAGCTACATGTCTGGATATTTCCTGGAGCTCCTCTTTAGGAGGGGGATCTGTTCTTGTAGCTTTCTTCACAAGACCAGTCTGTGATTTGTTTTGCAGTTTAGGAAGGTATCTATGTCAGTTGTAATTTCTTCCTCCCCAGACAGTCATCTCATGCTGGACCAAGTGTGTTTTCTAGGGAACCCTCAAACAAGCAGGCAGGCAGCCTGCCTGCCATAGTGAGCATAACATTGCATGTCAAATGTCTGTTATTAAAAATTTTCTTCCAGCTTTAATTGCAAATAGTGTTAGAGAACAGCAAGCTCTGGAGGTAAATTAATTATTAATCTGAATTACCTTGGGGTCAGGCCCATATAGGTACCAGCCTGGATTCTGGATAAATTTTGAATTACCATACGTCAGAGGACATTGAATGATGTTTAGTGTCATTAGAGATTTGCTAGGATTGTCACTCCAGGTCAAGGGTGGTTGTTCTTTCCAGTCCTCCATCAAGTCCCCTCAGGTCACACCAGAAGAGGACTGGGTTCTGCAGGCTTGTAGGTGAGATAAAAGCAAGCTTTGCAGCATGCAGGTCACCTGAATTCCCAAAGCAGTGACAACCATGGGAGACAGTCAGCCTCATGTAACTGGCATTTTGCAGTCACAGGACCTACATGACTAAGCATCTTCCAGAGAGATCATAGAGGCAACAGGATCTCATGAAAACATTCCAAAGAATGATTCCACCTGTGAGGATGTATCTGCCAAACATCACAGCAGTCTGAATAAGCACTTTCTTGGCACCAGGGAAAACCTCTTGGGCTAGGAAGTTGTGAAGCACACCCTTGAGCAAGATACTTGCAGCACAGTACCAGAAAAGAGATGCTGGCACAGACTCAGGAAAAGTCACAAAGGAAGAGTGAATGCAACCCCAAAGAAGTTCAAAGCCCCTGTGGCATGGATCACTGTAAATATGACAAGGGCATAAAGTCAGAAATGAGAAGTGGAAGTGACAGTGGCAGGCTTGGCATGACAGCTCGTTAAACATAGAATAATGGAATCCTAGAGCAGCAGCAAATCCCTGTGGAAACAGAGCAAAAGTGAGAAGACACAGAGAAGTCTGCTTAAATGTCAAGGTGAAGGAGTTTGTTTAAGGCAAAGCCACTGGAGATGTGAGCCAAGCAAATGTGCTAGTCAGTGTAGGCATCCTCTGATCTTCCAGCTCCCACCTGAGAAGGGTGATTAGCTGCCAGCCCTGGAAGGAGCATCCCTGTATCTGGAGAGGCAAAAGCCACACAACTACCAGCCAAAGCTGCCTTCCTGATCCTGCTGGTTGTGTAAGGACAGACGTACTGGAAGGAAGAGATGTCTTCAGGCCATGCAATTCTGTTTAGCACTTGAGTGGCAGAAACTGCAACCAAGTGAAACTGTAGGAGGTGTTAGGTCCAGAAGAAGTTTCTGGGTAGAAAAGACTTGAATGATGATCAATGGACAAAACACATCAAATAGGCAGGGAGGTATTTAAAATAATAGGAAGGATGAAAATGACCCTGAGATAGTGGAGAGAGGATTAACACCCAGGGAACAGGCTGGCAAATTCCCTTCCACCCTGCCCAGTGAGAGACCAACACTCCCAGTACTGCACATGTTCACCACTTGCGTTTTGCTGTTAGCAGGTCATGAGGAAATTGCGTCAATGTATTTGTTGGAGAGATTTAAAATTTTGGATGGGATTCAAGCCTAATATCAAAATGAGTTGTTTCATTAAAAGCTTTTAAATAGAAGCTACAGAGTAGTCAAAAGCAGGAGAGCTATTTTAGAAGGAATTTGCCATAAAACTCCTGCTGCACAGAAGCTTTCTAAAATATTAGTCTGTAAAAAAAGTAATTCTCTTTACCTGCAATTTAATTACATTTCTCATAGTGCCTGTCAGCATAGTTCACTTCTTTTTGTTCTGCATTAACTCACACCTGGCCACAGAAACCAGAATTAAAACTGTTGATGTTCAGAGTTATCTGTGGGCTGTTACAGGATCTCACTGAAGTCATGAAAAGGTTGTACTTACATGTTGGAGAAATAGGAATATAGAAATATGGTCTGTGTCTATGTTGGTGATGGCTGTGAGATGGCAATATAGAAAACAGGTGTAAAAGCAGGAGGAGAAGTGGGAGCACTCATGTGGTCCTCTGATTTATCCTACCCAGAGTTAGTGGATCAGAGTTTTTGATCTGTTTGAGACCGCAGCAAAGTCCAGGTATCTGAATAAAGGACCAGAATTATCTGGAGCTTTGTTGATTAATGTTTTGTTGACTTCCTCCACCCCACAGTGTCTCTGTGTGTAAATGAGATCTGAGAGTTGCCCTGGAAGTATTATGAAAACAACACTTGTGATACCCTGTGGTTGCTCAGAGAGAACCTGGAAATGTGGAAATGCATTAGAGCAAAAATGACACATTAGAAGTTAAACCCTTGGTGATGATGTATTAAATTTGCCTTGTGTCTGGGGCAAGGGCTGAAGCTGAGCATTATTTAACTTGAACAAACCAGCCTGTCATAGCAGAGGCATAAGATGAACCTCAACCTTTGACCTTGGCTGAGAGGAGATTGTATCTGCCATGGTGTTTTCTCAATGCATGTCTTCTGAGAACTGGAGACATGATTAATCTGAGTCAGGATGACCTGGGCTTTGTGATGGGAGGATGAGAACAAGGCAAATATTTCCTTTTGACACTGAGCTGTGAAAGAGGGGATCCAAGATGATGGAGAGCTGGGATCATTACTGCAGTGCTACTAATCCCTTTGTTTTTGTAGTAAGTTTAGCAAGATTCTGCCTCTGCCTAGGGATGTTGCCTGGTGATAATGTGCTATCTGAAGGCATGCTTCCTGCTAGTAGCACTAGGATGTTAAGCACAGTAGTTTTTTAGCAGAGGAGAGGCTGCAGGTTTCCAGGAAAAAGACAATGACTTGTTTAACTGCAGAGGGCCTTTTTATAGGTTTTTTTTTTTTTGTTTTTTTTTTTTTTTTCCTGTTGATCAACTTCATTATGTTCAAAAAAGCAGTAAATCAATGGAGACCCCATGGCTTGAGCTCCCAGTGAGTCAGTGACACACACCAGTGCCTGTGCAGCCTGTGTGACACCCAGATGTTGTGCTAAGCTGAGAGCTGGGGGCTGTGCTGCAGCTGCACTGTGTCGGAGCCCTGGGTTAGGTTGTTAGAGTCTGTGGGGTGAGGCACTGGACATCCTATATGCATCCTTTGGAGAATGAGGGTGTGGATGCAGGAGTAAAAAAGGAATTGGAGCCTATAACCATGGGGTGAGCACACTGAGAGAGGTTGCAGGGAGTGAGCAGGACTGCACGCATCTGGTGAGAGAAGGGGAGAGATAGATGCAAGAGGTCAGTCCCATTAGTGACTTGCCAAGTGGACTTTTTAATTCTGTCATCCCATGCCCTGCAAGAAGGTCCTCCCTTGCCTGTTGCCAAAATTTTATTTGGCCCTGCTGACACCTGATCACTTTAATTAAACTCTACCATCCCTAATGTCTGTGGCAACTCCTGATGATCTGTGATCTGGGGGCAGCAACCTTCCCTAAACCTCAGAGGAGCTGATTAAAACAGTGCAGGCGGATGCTTTTCTCCAGCATACCGAGGGTGACAACAGTGAGTGCTTTCGCAGGCATCTCCCCCTCCCCACCCCCAGATGCTCCCTGCCAGCCTTTGGCATCCACTGCACGTGAAGAGCAGTCCCTCATCTCCAACGGGGGAGAAGCTGGGCTTTTGCTGCCAGGTGGGTGCGGAGGGGATGCAGCGAAATGTGCTGCTTTGGTGGGCTTCCCAGCAGTGCCGCTGATAAGCAGTGGGAGCCAGCTGCACAGCAGAGCATCAGTCTGCTGGCTTGAGGCTGCTGTAGGGGTTTGCTGGATGTGAGAGAGCTGTTCTGAGCTGTGCTGCTGCTGGCCGGAGAGAGGTGGGGAGGGGAAGAGTGTCAAAGTGAGACTTTCACCCTGTGTAGGGGGTTGTCTCTGAAGAAGACCACTCTGCTCTCTCCCCAGAGCCTCTGTGACCACATTGTCAGCACAGACCCATTGGCAGAGAGGACAGGTCAAAGGCAGTGAGTATCTTTTTTCTCTGTGTCTGTCTGTCTGCAGTGCCTCTGTTCAGTTTTTTCTGGCTTTCGCTGCATTTCAGTGTATGCTGTTAATATCTTGAAGCCCCTGAGATCTCATGGTTTGTTTTGTTTATGGTTTTTTGTTGTTGTTGCATTTGTTGTGAGGTTTTTAACCTATGTGCTGCTATTGTTTTTTCTGTTGGGATGGTTTCTTTATCTTTGCTCAGGTGATCTCCCGGGGTGGTTTGATAACCTGCATGTCACAATCATACCCTTCCCTTTCTGTCTCCCAAGAAGAAACCCCAAAACACATTCATGATGAGACTGCCAATTCTCCTTGACTGGGGTGCTTTCATAGGAGGGGGAGGTAGGATGAAGGATGGAGGGAGACGCAAAAAACCTCACCACGGGCACCTACCAGGATGCCTCTACCAGACGGCACAGATTGTATTTCTAAAGTCAAAATTGGCTGGCTTTATTTGCAATCAAAGGAAATGTCCGTGGGTATGTCAGCTTAGCAGTGGGATTGCCTTCACAGGAAATGTAGGTCTTGGCATCTGTGAAGTCATACAGACTTTGGGATCACAGGGAAGTTCGATGCTGCCTAGCTGTGCAGGTTGTTGTTGCGGGGGCTGGCAAGTGGGTGGGAGCAGGGACAAGCAGAAGGCTATTTCGTAACAGTACCCCCAAAAGCAGGCTGCTAGAGGAGGCTGCAAGGGAGAGGGCTCCTAGCTCTACTTCCAGCTGTCGCTTTGCAGCAGCAGCAGGAAAGAGGAGTAGGGGCTGCTGGACTCCAGAAAATCATGTGCTATGGCCCCCATTCTGGTGAGGCTATTAATGAGGAAATTTGAAGGGGCTTAGCGAATTACAAGGATTGATTTCAGTTAAAGCGCATCAAAGCAGCCGGTCAGGGTAAGGATTAAGGAAATACACTCACTGGCATGTAGCACAATCCCAGTTCCATTAATTTAGTTGGGAAGAGGTTTTGTGCATTTTTAATGTAATCAGATTTTAAAAAGGATGTTGCATTGGACAGCCGACGCTCTGGCATCTCCTCAGGCCCCAGCGGAGCAGGGTCCTGGTTCCTTTGCACACAGCGTCTACTCTTACCAGTTCCTTTGTCTCCTCCTCCCTTTTTTTTTCCTGGGACAAGAGGACATGGAGGTTACCTGGAGCTTGGCCCTGTCCCGGCAAATAAGAAACCTTTGCCCTTAGCTCACCGCACAGTCCTGCTCTATTCCATTTGTCTCCTGGCTAGCGGACCTCACCTTCACACTCTGATGTGAGATTTGTTCAGTCAGCTGCCCATATGCCAAGGCTCACAGGGACACTACCATCCCTTCCTTCTCCTCTACCTCCTTCCTTCCTTCCTTCCTTCCTTCCTTCCTTCCTTCCTTCCTTCCTTCCTTCCTTCCTTCCTTCCTTCCTTCC
>WYDI02023774.1:0-24387 GCA_009867235.2 Psittacus erithacus | reverse complement strand
TCTTTACTGTGAGGGTGGTGAGGCACTGGAATGGGTTGCCCAAGGAAGTTGTGAATGCTCCATCCCTGGCGGTGTTCTAGGCCAGGTTGGACAGAGCCTTGGGTGGCGTGGTTTAGTGTGAGGTGTCCCTGCCCATGGCAGAAGGGCTGGAACTAGATGATCTTAAGGTCCTTTCCAACCCTAACTATTCTATGATTCTATGATTCTAACTTGCCCAGTCCTTCCTGTCAATCCTCTTGTGCATTCCTTTGGTCTATCTGAACGAAGAGTAGGCATTTCAAAGCTTACATTTACACTGCAAAAGTAAAAAGCAAATGTCTTCCACTTCCCTTTCAGACTTTAGACACTCAGTAGAAGAGCTCATTTCTTTGCCTTCATCCTATCTACTCCATCAGTACTGATATACTTCTTTGGCTTCACACAAAGCTCCACTGTTGAGTCAAATTCCTGAATAATAGGTCAATAACTGTCTTGAAGGGCTGTGGATCTGTATTAGTATATGTTAGTATATCTCTGTCTTCTCAAATGGACATACCTTTAGGCTACACTTGTTAAGGATACCTTATGCTGCTGCATCTGAAGACCTCTAATCCTGCTTTTCATTTTTGTGCTTTTTCTGTAAAACATCCCTGTGGAGTCATATTTTTTGGGTGCTTGGACCATCTTCCAGGATATTTCAAGAGGCTGCCTCAGTAGGCGATGCTCACACCACACTGTAATTCAGCGCTGGTTGCCCCAGCAAAAAAGCTGTCCAGCTGGGTGAGATGAGCTTTGAAATACTGATCACTCATAAGCAATGCTTCCTTGATAGCCTTCATGTGCAGGAGAAGATTAAAGTCAACATCCAGGTCAAATTCCAGCAAGGAATTCCCAGGTCCAGCCTTATAATTTCCAGCTCCTCAAAGGCTGTGAGGAGGGCACAACAAGAGTATATAAAAAGGAGAACTGCCAGACACTATTAATCTATTCGCTGCTTAAACTTACTTTAAGATAAAAAGTTGCTGATTGATACGAGAGCATGAGGCAGAGCATACAGAAACCTCCTGTTCCCAGGGGAGACCTGCTTAGACTGCTCTCCAGTGCAGGGCTGAAGCAAACTCCTTCCTCACTGCATCAATCATAATGTCCCCTTCTTTTAGCTGGTATATTTTGCAGGTGGTATGTTTTGCAGATACTATATTTGCCATGCAAAGCTACAGTTCCTGCTGATCCTTTGTCAGTCCTGATGCTCTGGGGCTGTTGTAGAGGAAAGGGGAGGGGGAAAAAGAGAAAGGGGAGCAAAACCTCTACAGGGACACACAGTAGAGCATATGTATTCACAGCAGTGTGCTTGCATGCTGGAGTATTTGTCAAACACCCTAGGATCTGATGATAGATAAAATTACATACATCTCAGGGAACTGCAGCTTTCTCACTTTTGTGGTTTCTTCTTTCTCAAACCTGTCAGCCTGCTGCTATGTCTTCCCCTTTTCCTCCTGCAAAGACTTCCTGCTCCTCGCTCCCAACCCTCCACTTGCTCCCACCACAGGCCCTGTGAATTTTGTAGGTATTAAGGAGGACACAGGTTTTGAAAAATTTTTCTGTCTTCCAGGTTACAAGAAGGAGAACAGCCCTAAAATATCTCTCTCATTCACTGCATTTGTCTACTCATTGAGATGCTCAAAGCAGCCACAGGCAGCATGATCCTTACAGGGACCCTGCTCCCAGACATGCCTTTGGCACTCTGCTCTGCAGGCTTCGCCAGGGCTAATGTAACATTATTGCCCCAGGCTTGAACCCACAATCTGCACTGATAATTGTTCTGCAGTGCTCATGGACAAAAGCCCTGTTTTTGTCCACAGTAGCAGTCTGAAAACCTGATCTTCTCCTAAAAGGGTATTAATTAAGAAGTGGCAGGAAGAGTTGGTATGATACAGCTATTTGTTGCTCTACTGGAGCTGACAGAAGAAGCAAGCATAGCTGAGATGGGACGTACCTATTTTAGTCACTGATTGCCCTGCTCTTTGCAACATGAACTGCTGATGGACTAGTTAGCAGTGCAGAGACCATTAACAAAGGACCTTTGAGAAACATAGTATGGAGAGGTTTAGCCTGCAGTTTGGTCCTGTCGGGCCTAATATTTTTTCTGCCTTTCACTTTGAGAATCTGGGCAGTTGGACATCTCTGCTGACTTATGCGCAGCCAGAAATAGCACTGTTAGTTGCTGTTCAACACCCTGGGGCCATTTCTTAGGGCTTGAGGCTCAGGACCTAGAGCTGAAAAATATCTCTGTATTCTAAGTTATTACCGTAAACAAGAGAAGCAGGAACAAGATTAGGACACACAAGGGAGAAAAAGGGCAGTGTTACATTACTGCTTCTCCTCCCATACTTAGTGTAGGCAAGAACAAAGCTGCTAGGGAATTTATGATGGGTCCTGTGACATGGTCAGCACCTGTCTCTAGTGGGCTTGGGCTTGCAGTGGATGTGTGAAAATGACTTGCACCAAGCATCAAGCATTGCCCCTTGGGGTCTGTCTCAGCTCCCATGCCCCCTGCCAGGACAGAAAGGAGGGAAGGCATCTCCGCCGAGGTCTCACAGCAGAAAGAGGACGGGTGGAGCCCCTAATCCACAACATTGCAGCAGTTCAGGTCCTACAACCCCCCATCAGCCTTTGTCCATCCCTGCCAGGCACACATGCACTTGCTCCTCTCATCCTTCTGGAGAGTCTGATCCTGCCAAGCGCATTCCCAATTCCATCAGTATTTTTAGACACTTGTTTGGAAATAACCAGTGTTGACTCAAGAGGTTTCCAGTCATGAAGTACAAATACTCAGACCCTATAGAAAAAGACCAGGAAAAGTTAGAAACATATTACTGGGAAAAAAAAAAAAAAGAAAAAGAAAAAGAAAAAGAATAAAAGGAAAAAAGAAACCAACAAAACCACCAAAGCAAAACAACAAACCAAAATTTAGGAGCCAAATTTATCCCAAGGCTAAAGGAAGGAGAAAGGGCATGTGTGAAACCTTCAGCTACTTCAACTCTGCTGGTGCCATTCAGGGAAAGGAAATAAAATACAATAACTGTGTCCATAAATATGCCCAGGCAGGAGTTTAAGAGGACACAGATTGCCTAATAAATCTTTCCTTATTTCTAATCTGTCCTGGCTGACTCAGATTACATTACTGCAATGTCACAATTGCTAAGCATTAGCAAGTGATAAGAACACTTTTACCACCTACTAGACAAGTAGTAATTATGCCATGTCCTTTCTCTCTTCCCTTTACTGTAGCTGTAACAGTCTTTTCAAGATCCTTCTTGTCTTTAAATGTGAACTAAAAATATGTCACTAGGCAATAAAGCAAAGTGACAGAAAACATAGGAGACAAGTCTACAGATGCTATGTTTTATTAAAGGTTTTTCTTAATGACAGATAGGACATTACAAAGTGTTGCATTAACATGCACAAGATGCTGTGGCAAAGAGACTGTATCATTGAAGCCTGACGTTTTCAAGAAGAACTTTACAAATGTTAGGTGCCCCAGTCTTGAAGAAAGCCTTTTGCTCTGGTAGCTAGCAAACCACTTTTTCAGAGTGACAGCAAAGGATGTTTGGCTTTGTGGCAGCTCACAAGAGTCCAGCTGATGCGACGGTGTAAGTTATGGACACATCCTGGGATCACAGACCTGGGGAGAAAAATCAAATGGTCCTTAATAGGCAGGGGTGGATGGAAAGATATCTGTCCTGGGTTCAGCTGTAACAGTTATTTTTCTCCTTCCTAGTAGCTGGTGCAGTGCTGTGTTTCAGCTTTAGTCTGAGAACAATGCTGACAACACACCGACGTTTTAGTCGTTGCTAAGTAATGCTTACCCCAATCAAGGACTTTTCCATCTCTCATGCTGTGCTAGTGAGGAGGGGCACAAGAAGCTGGGAAGAAGTAGAGACAGGACACCTGACCCAAACTAGCCAAAGGGGTATTCCATACTACAGCCTGTCATGCCCAGTATGTAATGGGGGGGGAGTCACCTGGAAGGCCCAGGTCATTGATCGGGTTAGGCTGGGAATCGGTTGGCAGGTGGTGAGCAATTGTATTGTGCATCACCTGTGTTTGTTGTTTTTTTCCTTTCCCTTCTTAGTTTTATATTCTCTCCCTTTGTTATTTTCCTTATCAGTAGTAGTGGTTTTGTATTATACTTTAGTTACTGGACTGTTCCTATCTCAACCCATGGAGTTTACATTCTTTTAATTCTCCTCCCCATCCTGCCAGGAGCAAGGGGGGAAAGAGGAAGGTGAGCAACAGCTGTGTGGTTCTGAGTTACTGGCTGGGCTAAACTACAACAATGTCTATTAAAGAGACTGCTCCCCACCCTCTTTCTTCTCCTGCTGTGATTCCCCACATCTCTCTTGCAGATGGGCTGGCTGCTTTTCGTGCTTTCTTGAAGACGGAGTTCAGTGAGGAAAACTTGGAGTTCTGGCTTGCCTGTGAGGACTTCAAGAAGACACGCTCAGCAGCCAAGTTGGCCTCCAAGGCTCAGCGGATCTTTGAGGAGTTCATTGATGTGCAGGCTCCTCGAGAGGTGGGTATGCCAGCGTCCTGGGAAGGAAAAGCATCCCTGGTGGCACAGGAAGCAGATTCACTTCCCCCAACAGGGACTTGCAGGGTGCCAGGGAGCTCTCCCTCTCCTCCCAGAGGTGATGGTGAGGAAAGGATAAGAAGGATGGGAATGCCATCCTTCTGCTATAACTGCCTCTGCTCACGTTAACTCATCCCATGGTAAGGGCAGCCACTTTGATGATGCTAAATTAGTCAGTCAGTGAGTTCACTGGCAACCACAACCTACATTATGTAACCTCTATGAGCTTCCTAGGAGTATTTCACCTTGCTCCTCTCATTTACCATCAATCCCTGGGCAGGACATTTTGCATAGAAGCGTCCCACAAATGACTAACTTGTTGACTCTCAGGGAAGGGTACTTATCTGCTGACTAACTCCCAACTCAATTAGACCTCCTAAAAGATGCGATCAATAACTCAGAGGTGAACAAAAAGTGCAGTCACAGCCTGAAGCTTGGAGTTAAGTCCTCTTTCAAGTACTGTCAGGCTATGTGACTGTCAGATCCTGCATCGTGATATTGGGCTGTGTTATTGTATTCATAACACAACCAAGAGGGTGATTACTGCACCTGCTCTCCCACGGTGGTCCTCTGATTGACTGCATGGGTGCTTGTCACAATACACATGCCATGAGGGGATCCGCCTATAAGGGCTCTCTTTACTCCATCTTTGAACTAGAAAGGCTATTGCGAGGCCATGGAGAAGCACCCACAGCAAGGGGATGTGGGCGTCTAGGGACATGCTTCAATCCCCATCACCCTCAGTGAGCATCTTCCTGCTGTTATTCATGAAGCTGGGTGAGATCTTCAGGATTGCAGGGCTGAATTTGGATTAGAAATGTGAGTGCAGGTTGGATGGCGTCTTTCATAAAATTTGGTCCTATTTTCATTATTTTGGCATGCTGGAATGTGAAATGACCCTTAAGTGATACAGAGAGTTAGCCTATATATCTGTGATCTGAGCTAGGGCATACAGCTTAGATGCCTTGAAGACTGGACACTAGGTTAATAATAACAAATAACATATTTTCACCCAGGTTTTAAGCCATAAGCATAACAAATGCTGACTCCTTCAATAGGGAAAGAAAACAGGAAAACTCACATTGTTGGCTTTGCAAACAAACAGCAGTCATAACATGAGGGTGGTTTATTTTATCAAGTCCTCACTTGAGATATTGTAATACAAAGCTGTTACGGGAAAAATCAAACAATCCATAACAATAAAGTTTAAAAACATTGAATAAGAATGTAGTAATAATATAAACCCAGCTAAAAGTTCATTCACCCTTATATTGGGCTGTAGTGAATAATAAAGGGACCAGAGAAATCTTGGTCAACAGGAGAGAGGTTACGCTGAGTCAGCATTTTTAGAAGATGTGCTACATAAACCCATACTTAAGGGCCTGAATAAAAGTAATTTGATTTCAGAAGTGCTCAGGCCACTATAAATCTAATTCAGCTTTTCCAAATTTGGGGCAGGATTTATATGTTGGACTGCTAAACCCCTCAGAGTTTGAGGGGCTCTTTAGGCATGGATGAGAGCAGGACATTAGTTCTGTTGCTGCTTTTACAGCCGTAGATGAGACAAATGTGCCATTTGAAGGAGGCAAACTGGTCACTTGCTACCAAACTCTCTTCTGCTACTTTTCCCAGGTGAACATAGACTTCCAGACACGGGAGCTGACAAGAAGAAATATGCAGGAGCCCTCTCTCTCTTGCTTTGACCAAGCCCAGGGGAAGGTGCACAGCCTGATGGAGAAAGACTCTTACCCCAGGTTCCTGAGGTCCAAAATTTACACAGACCTGCTGTCCCAAACCCAGAGGAGGCTCAGTTAAAGCAGTGATGGGGCCCTGAGAAACCATGTGCTTCCCACAACAGCGAAAAAATGTGTCTAAATGTGAAACCTTCTTGGTGTTAAAAACAGTGTTAATAAGAAAGGAGGGAGAAGGGGAAGAAGAGGCTTCCAGAGTGTGATCCAGATGTGGTATTAGGACTCTTTCTGTGCTTTTTTTTTTTGTTAGTGGTAGCACCTTGCAGTTGTTGCCCATCTAGCACAAGCTTTCTAGTCATGAGGTCATCTGTTGGGAAGGGAAGTTTCCTTTGAAATTACTATGCTGGTTTGTGTGTAAATAATGCCACTGCACCTTTCCATCCTTCCAGACCTCTCCCTGGCTCTCACCTCTCCCCTGTGTTTGGAAGGGCCCCAAGGGCAGTTGTGAAATGTGTGAAGCCAAGTCCAGTCCGAAGCACTGTCTCCCACACTGGCTGCTGGGGTCTGGATCCAGGGACCATGAGGAGGAGGAGAGAAGGCAAAGGCACATGACTCATGCTGCTTCCCAGAGTGGAAATCATCAATGAACTCAGCTCACCTTCCCATTTTGATTGCACACCTTGTAACACCAGCTGCTACCCTGTCACAGTCCCTTATCTCCCAGGGATGGAGATTAAGAGTTATTTTCCATCGGACTGTCAAGGAGCTAATTTTTTCTCATGAAGAATGTAATCCCAAAAGCTCTCGCTAGACCTGGTCAGGCAAGTCTTCTAGGGAAAATGATTTTTTTTCATTAATATCATGTATTTATGCTGTAGTTCAGCCTCAGGACCCCTGTCATCATTCAGGCTCTATTATGCTAGGCACCATCCCAAAACCTAACACAAACAAGTTCCTAGTCATCGGAGACATTAACAGACTTGGTGGCTTCTCAAGAATGACCTGCCAGCTGTTAGGAAAGAGTTGAGAGAAGGACTGTCCCATCTATCCCATGCTGAGATGTACAAAGAGCACAAGACCTGTCTTCTGTGGAAGACAGCATTTTTCATGTAGTATCTGTAGAGAGATACTACATCTGCATAGCAGGGAGAGGTAACATGAAAAATCACAATTACATTTTTGTCATTTGCTGATTATTGACTGTTGTTACCTACCAGCTGTCCACTGAGGGTTCAATACTATGTAAAGATCTACTAAAACAGAGACTCTGCTGCATGGTGCTTGCTTAAAAACAGGACACAGGGAAACACACAGTGAGCAGGATAAGTGTCCATGTGTGAAGTGTTCTTTGGCCCTTCTCCCATAGCCTGGATAGACAGCTGTGGGAGAAGGCTCTGTGCAGATGTCAGTTGTGTAGCACCTCCTCTGTGCTGTGCAATAATACCATCTGAAGGCCCCATTTCTTCAGCATTGATGCTCTAGCTTACCAGCTGCCAAATTCTTGCAATATTTTCTGATGGAGAAGCAGACAGCCTGTCCGTGCCTTTGAGCCTACAGACCAGGGGTTTATTTACTTAGTTTTATGAAGGCCTGGAGAGTGACCCCTTGGATCTTTTCCTTCTCCCAAGCATCTACAGATCTGAGGTTGTAAACCTCTGCTCTAGTTGAGGGTGGTGGGTGTGTTTGATACATCAGAAAGCTGGCGATACTTAGTGTAATATGGTGTAAACAAGGTAGAGTGAATTCTGAAGTTAAGCATAATGTATATGGAATGAGATACAAAAGGTCTGCTTGGATATTAAAGTCTGCTTTAGGTAGGAAACAGGTTTTGAGGCTTTTTGTAAGGATGCTGTGCAGGACATTAGGACAAATAAGTTTAGAAGCAAGATAGAGGTGGAAAACATATTTGTTTATTCTGGAGGTGTATTCCTGTGGTCTCGAGAACACTAAAGTCTAAATTCAGTGCAAGTGCAAAATTTATGTTCAGTAGGGAAACCTGCTTTTCAGTACCTGCTTGCTCATCTCTAGAATTCTCCAGTTCTTCAGTAGGCAAATACCATCTCCAGTTACCTTTTTTCGAGGACTGGCCAGAAAGAACAGCATGCTGTGGCATCCTGAACCAGTGTTCCTGGCTGTCCTCTGCCCCTGCAAGGTCTGAAGTGTGTTGAGAGATGCGGCATTCTGCAGCCATGCTCAGGCTCAGTGGCACAACCTCTGAAATTGTTGAGGTATGTGAGGTCCATAATGCCATGTGTTCAGGGAGACAGAGCTCAAGATCAGGACATTACTTTGCAAATTTCACTGTGGCGGCTCCATGCAAACTTCTTTGCTGCTTATTTGAAAGTGCAAGTAATGAGCAAGGTCTGGAAAATGCCCCAGATTTGCCATGATTCATCCAAGGGGTCTACATTATGCAGCAACTCAACTGGCCACCTGTTCACGGGCCCGTAGCTTTATGGCAAACAAGGTACCTTACAAAGAAGGTCTAGTGGTACAGGTGGCTTGGGAAACCTGTGCAATGCTTTGGAAGAAGTCAAAGGCAGAAGCAAAGGATATAGAGGCAAGCATCCAGTGGCTGTCCCTGATGATATCTGGACTATAGGAAGTGGAACAGAGACACATCATTTATGCATATAACCTGCTATAGGTGAAGGGGAAAGAGGTGGGCAAACCACCCCACACTGTGGTGAAACAATTCTTGGCATGCAAGAGAAGACACAATGCCACTGAATGTGAGGAGGGGCTAGAAGAACTCTCCAAGGAACAGTCTACTACACCTGTATAACAGGCTGGACTGGGATCTCTCAGGGGTACAGGTTACTTTGGCTGAAATATTTCCCCCTGAGATGGCTCGTGGTGCCAGTTGTACCCAGTGTCAGTGTGACCACAAAATGGCATAGTGACTGGTGATCCAACCACTGCAACACAGCAGCTTAGCTTCCCAATGCTGCGGTGTCAAACAGGTTGTGTTACAAGGGATGAAGGCAAGGCCCTGCTTTCCTCCATTTCAGCCTCCTCTTGATCGCACATGCACAAAGCATTCCAATGCTGCCCTGGATGTGGGGGACAGCTGCAGCAGGCTTATGCAAGTCATTGCTTTTAAAGAGAAGGCAGAAACATCATGTTGAGTGCTTTATGGCATTTCTCTTAAAATCACTGATATGTCTTCTGGGTGGGCTTTGATGATGCTGACCTCTAGTGCCAGCTGACACATCCCAGACAAGGTTTTTCAGCAGCGTGGCCTGCAGCCACCCATGATGGTGAGGGTCATAGAAAAAAGAAGGCAATGAGAAAACAGCAGAAATAAGATATTTGTGTCAAAGAATGAGGAACAGAAGCGCAGAAGTGAGGCTTCCCTGATGGCTGCAAAGGCTGGTCCTGTTCAGAGTGTGACTTCAGAAAGCCCAGGAGGTAACATTTCTCAGCAAGCTCCTCCAGTGTTGGTGCTGTCATCCTTTCAGTTCATGACCAAACCTGTGGAAAAACTTTAAAGTAACCAACATCCTATAAATACCAAGCTCCCCTCTCTCCCCATCCACCTGGGGAATAGCTTTGAGCAGGTTTATTCAGAGATGCAATTGCTGAGGGACAGGAACTCCATCATGCTAGCTGATGGGAGAAGTGTTTTGCCCATTAAATTGGTGCCAGATAATGGCAAACTTCCTATAGCATAAAGTAGACCAAATGGATCGTCTGAAGCACGAGTCTATCATGGTTCTTTTTCTTGCTTTCCTTACAGTTTATATCTCTTGAAGGAAAACAGACTAGTTATTTAAAGTTTCGTTGGTTGGTTGGTTGGTTGGGTTTTTTTAAAACCAAAAAATTGGCACCAGCTGCTTCTTTCATGCCAAATGTCAGTCTGAAGTGAATTAAAATAGGCAGCTATAGCTCTTCCCCTTAAACCAGAGGAAATAAAGGGAAAATGGCTGAGCAAAGGCTTCAGAAAGCACTGAGTGATGACTAATCCCCTTCAAGGACAAATATCCTATCTTTGATTCATCTCTTACTGATGTGAAAGGGATATTCATGACTTACAAACCCTATTTCCCTCCTTCACA
Organism: Psittacus erithacus; assembly: GCA_009867235.2. NCBI lineage: Eukaryota > Metazoa > Chordata > Aves > Psittaciformes > Psittacidae > Psittacus > Psittacus erithacus. The sequence goes on along the minus strand of WYDI02023774.1, from coordinate 14,026 downwards.
AGCACACACCTCCATTTTCTTCCTGTTTCAAGTAATGTCAGTGTATGCCATCACATGAAAAGAGGGAAAATAATTGTTTCGCTCAGCTCTTTTTATTCTATGTGTTTGCTGGCACATATCCAGTCAGCTCCCAAGTCCTTTGACAGCAAAAGGGAAGAAGTGTTTATATATAGTCCATAAGCTTCAGGTGTTCTTAACTCCAGAAGTAGATGCAGAACCCCAGTCTGCTTTGACTTTCTCCTGCTTTGGCCCATCAGCCAGGTCTGGGATGATTTTGTCCCTTTTACTGGACTTACTAATGTACAAATGGGTTCTTGCCCTCCATGCTGGGAAGGTATGAAGAGCAAAGTCGTGCTAGTCTAAGCAGGACGTGGAAATAGGTGTGTGTGTCTGCAGGTATGGGTGGGTGAGAGTGCATGTGACTTCAAGTGTATGTTATTTAGTGTTTCCTACTAGAGAAGCTTTTCCAAGACATAGATGTGCATGTTAAAATAGGAGAATTAGGCATAAATAACATAAAAGAAGATTTTTAGCCCAGCATTGTGTTTGCCTTGTGTGTAACTCTGACTAGTAATAAGAGATGTAAAACTCTATTAGGCTTCCAGTTACCCATAAAAGCACATGTATCAAACTGAACTGAATGTTCACTGATGGACACAAAACCAAAATGTTTACAGCATTCAGAGCAATAGCAAACCATACCTCATGCCAGCCCTGGAGTGCCTCTCACCCGCCAGTGCAAGCTTTCCCTTCCCTGGGGGCCTCTTGATTCTCCCTCCAAACCCTTCTCTCACTCTCAGTCCTGTCTACGTGGTCTCCCTTCTTCCTCCTTCTTAGAGTTTACTCCCTGAAGCATTCTTGTCCATGCAAACCTTCCTCTCCACCAGCACTGTTTGCCTCCATTCATCTGAGCTTGAGTCTCACATAACCTCCTCCCATGCCCCGCTGTTTGCATACCCTCCATCCCCACCTATCCCTTCACTCTCCTTTGCCTTTTACTTCTCGAGAAATTTGTCTCTGATCTTGCCACCTCTCTCCTACATACCTCCTGCTGTCACTATGAAGCTCCTAATAACTATTCCTTTCCCATTATATAAGAAGAAATTGCTTCACACAATTTCTACATTATCTTTCATTCCTGGGGCTGCTGTCTTCTTCCTTGATACTGTTTTCTCTGGCATCAAAGCATTATATCACAGAACTGGAATTAAAGTACATTTTGCTGCTAGACCAGAATGCTTTTCTCTACCATACACCCCTTGGGCTTTGCAGAGGCTCATCTTGTCCCCAGAATGGTGTCTTCTTCCATATATGCTCCATGTGCTGCACTTGTGGCAAGGGCTGACTAGTTGAGACAGCAGCTGGGCTGCACAGAGGTAGCAGCTGCTTCGACACAGTCAACGCTGTGCTTCCTCTTGGCTTTCTGACATAACAAAGAGTGTAAATAAAGGGGCGTGTGTTGTATTTACTTAGTAAAGTCAGTCATTCTGCTCTGTGCCTCCTCTTGGTTTTACTGGAGGGATGTATCTCTAATTTGACACTGCAGTAAACTCAATTGGAATTCAGGGAATTGAGGGCATGGCAGGAGATAGCAAAAGGGGATGAGCTTATTACTGAAAAAAAAAAAATAAATCAACATTTCTGGTAAAAAGGCACATGAGAAAAGGCAGTGCCTGCTTTTGAAGGGACCTGGCATGCCAGAAAGGACCAACTGCAGTGTGAGCTGTTTGTCTCCAGTAGCCCCACAACTTCCAGTTTGCATCATGTGCTACGTGCCCCAGGCTGGGTCTAAAACATGACAGATGAGGAGCTGCTCAACTTTGCATTTACAGCATAGATAATGGTGTTATCCTAAGATAAATGTCTTCACATTGCTCTATCAGTGTCTGCAGTCACCAGCTAAAAAACAGCAAGGGGAAGGAGGCATCTTGTGTCATGTTTATTTACACAGTCCTCTGCAATGAAGAGATCAGGGTACAAGTACACCCTCGGGTAGATCCCCCTTCCTCAAAAACCATGATTAAAGTATCTTGTCTTCCTATAACCTCTCTCCCGCTTCTTCTACAAGCAACCCAAATCAGACATGCACAGTTAATCTCCAAGGCACCTCCATCTTTGGTGGGCTGGCAGTGTCCCATTGGCAGGAAGGGGCCCTGAGGACCAGACTTCAAACCCAACAGCACCAAATAAGGGTGTCTAAGATAATAAAGATGTCTTTTTTCTTGGGAAATATGTCTATGGGTGGTTCAGAAGAGATTTAGGAGGGCATTACTCCATAGAGTAAACTCAGAAGACAGCCACCAGGTACCTGAGTAAAAAGACCAGCTTTTTTAAGACCTCTAAGCCAGATTTTAATTTTAATTAGGTCCTGATGCTGTAATTGCCTCCAAAGTGTCTGAGTGCTGCTGGTATTGGTAGATAACAGCAGGAGCTGTTTGAGCAGGACATGTGGGCTGTTTAATCTGATTCCTTCTCATTCAGGGAAAAGGCAATGGCCTGGGTTCAGTTTGACCTTCCCTCTGCATTAGCTGCTTGTTTCTAGGCTCGCCTTCCCCTGCAAGGCTGGAGAAGCTCCTCAGCCATACCAGATGTCCAACTGGCCATGATATCCCCACTGAGTCTTGTCACCACATTGTAAAGTGTTATTCATCTGTATTGTATAGAGACCATGAGGACGTAATAAACAGCCTGAGACTACTTGCTCTCTGCCTCAGTGTGTCTGAGCATGTTTTCCTGTGTGAAGAGGAAAGTGGGAACTGCAAGCCTAGGGATGGAGAGGTGTCTCCTAGCAGAACTGCTGAGGAGGAAAAGGATGGGAGAATCTTGTGTCTCCTTGGACCCTGCCCTCATCTTTCTGTGTGCTGGTTTCACCAGTGCAGACATGCTGGATGGGGCAGTGAAGGGATATGTTAACTCTAAGCAGTCAGCGTCCTCTGTTGAAGCAATTTACGTCTCCCTAGATGTACGGTTTGGGGAGATAAGTCCAAACTATTGTCAGTAGGATTTAGAAGACTACAAGGAAGATAAATCTGAACAGACTTCAGGCCTGTGAGTCAGCAGTAAAGCCTGGGGTGAGGGCTGGCAGTGGGGATGGGGGCAAACAAATAAGGAATGGGAAAGGCAAGGGCCAGCTCAGCAGGCAGTGACAGCACAGATGGGGACCAGGGCATACATGAGCTGCAGAAGTCAGAGCAACTCAGTGAGTCCCAAGGGCCAATTTAGAGAGTCTGGAGGAGCCTGGGCTTGCTGGGGAAGGGGCAGGCAGCAGCTGAGAGCAAACCTGGGTGCTAGAGGAGGAAGTGGAGGCATTAGCAGGGGCAGAGATTGGAGCGAGGGCAGCTGAGAAAGTTGTTTGTGTGTTAGAAAATTGTGTAGAGGGAGATTTGCTGTAGAGTGAGGCTGCAAAAACTCCATGGAGGCTGTTGCCCACTTGGAGAGAGGGCTTCAGTGGGGTAGGGTTGAGGCCAAGCAAAGCATCTTCTGAGCAGGTCTGGTAAGTGAGGGCAAGCAGTAACCCGGATCTTGCCTGGCCCTGGATATAAGAACAGCACTCCTTGTCTGGTGCACAGCCCACTGTCCCTGCCAAAAGGTGAGTGTTTGCTGCATGATCTGCACAGGGTTGTGTTTCATGGCAAAATTTAAGTTTGCTTGTTTTTCTCTGGAAATTGGTGCAGTGGAATTTATCAGTACCTTTGTCTTCTTTCTACCCCCCTTCTTTTTGTCCTAATTCCCTTCCTTTCTTTTATTGCTTTTCCTTTTCATCTGCTGCTTCTTCCCTCTAAGCCTGTCCCTGAGCCAAAGCAATTTGCATGCATCCAGGGAAGGATCTGCCATTAGTGCTGCTCTGTCTCTCCTCTTAGTTAGGATATATTTAGCCATCGCCTTTGTTGTTTGAGTTTCATTTTTTTTTCTGTTCAGTGGCTTTAAAGAGCAGGTGCTGGGAACAGAAAAAGAAGATTAAAAATACCTGCTGTCAGATAGCTCTCCCTACGCAGATGTGCTCTGGCGCTGTGCAGAGTGAGCACGTGAGCAGCGTGGATAACAGCTGCCCCTTGAAAAGCTCATTTGTAATTCTAATTTTTTTTCATTCCAGTAATCTCTTTCCGCACTGCTACAAATCTCCCGAGCAGCTATTTCCTCTCATGCTTCATGTGAACACAGCATGCGCTTTTGCTGGGAATCAATTAAAAGCCCCATGGGGTAGGGTGAGGGCCTGCTATTGCACAGGAGCTGCCAAGTGACAAGCGCTGCTGCCTGTGCGGGCAGCTGCCTGTCCTGCAATGCACGGGGGGTTATCCAGGGTGGGGAGACACAGAAGGAGCAACGCTCACCTGCAACCACATGGACATGGCATCCCACAGCAGCCCCTTACTGTCCCTGTCTCGCAAGCCGTGTCCATAGCCAAGACTCAGCTGCAATGGCTCCCTGGGGAATCCTCACAAACACTCTGCTGCTGTCAGTCTCAGCAGTTTCTCCGCTACTTCGGGCACCATTGCCAGCTTCCAAGCAATGCTGCCCTCCTGCCTGCACAGCAATAACCTCTCATCATGGGTAATCCCTTGCCACCACCCCTTTCCCCATCTCTTTTGCCTACACATATCCTTACACAACCAGAGCTCAGCAACAGCCTGCTGCATGAGCAGAGCCTTTAGATCTCTCTTTTCTACTCCTTCACACTCAGCAGCTCCCTGATTTCCTGCAGACACCCCCAGGGGACTTCTCAGCTTCTGGCATTCTCCACTGAAGCAATTCAGGGAGCACACAATGCTGTCTTCAGGTTTTACCCTTGAGGTTCCCCATCAGTTTAGGATAAATCAGGTGTCATGCTCCAGAGTGAGCTTGCCTCGCCCACATCTATGATGCAGCAAGATGACAGCAGCATTGCTTGGCCTGGCTTCCCACCCCTCTTCTCTTCCCATCCGTTGCTGTATCTTCCCCTTCTTATTTGACTCAAACTATGTAAAAATACAAAAATATCTGGTACTAGAAACTCCTCTCAATGCTTGGCTGTGCACTGGGGCACATGTGTAAGGGCACTTTTCACCCTGTCAGCAGTCCCTCCTTGTTTCCCTCCTGCCTGCCTCATTTGTTTATTTTTTGGGGCTGAAAATTTTATTTTCTTATTTTTCAAGGCTGCCCATTCACCCAGAAACAACAGCAGCAATACCTGATGCTGAGAGGTTTTGTGTTTTGCTTCTGATGTGGAAGCCATAGCTGCACCTCAGCAAACGCTGGTGTACCTGCTCAGTTTCCCTGGTGGAAATGAAACTCTGAGGGGACTGGTCCCCATGGATGGGAGGTGGGCTTCGTGCTGGCACAGCTGCAGCATGGTTACAGGAAAGAAGTCATGCCCCAGGCGTTGCGACACAGATGAGGTTTCGTGTTCCAAAACAAGGACTGATAATACAGGCAACTGAGCTGGGGCTGCAGGAGGCTGCTAAGCTAAATGAGACAGGAAGCACGTAATTAAATTAGACATAAAGTGGCATAAAGACATCTGAGTACACATATATTGTTGGGCTCGGAGGCTATTGCATAACCCCACTGAAGAGCTCTGCGTTACAAAATGTTGTACCTACTTCATCCCAAGCTGGCAAGGTGCTTATCCTTGAACAGCATCTTCCACCCTATCAAAGGGGAGAGTTAAACAACCTGCCCCAAGAGAGCAGAGCTGCCAGGCAGTGGGTTGTGCAGGGAGCTGGTAGCTGTAGGAGAGCGGTCACAGGGTCTGTCCTGGCCTTGCCATAGAGGATGTTGCTCGAACAGCCTGATCTCATTCCTGCACCCAGGCTCAGACCCATACACATGGTACTGGCACTGTGTTATTTCCCAGAGCCACACACCAGTTCAAACACCTAAGTGTGGGAATCTGTCTTTTTCTATGGCTTTGTGTACCTCTGGCTGAGTAAATGCAGTGCCTTTGACACAGAGAAGATACAGCCTTTGACTCTTTCCCTCCCACTGAGGTTTTATAGGGGTCTCTATAAAATGGGAGGTTGCAGGGACCAAGCTTGCACCACAGACATTTCCTCACTTTTGCCTTGCCAGCAGCATTGCTTCACCTGAGCCAAGTGCTTCAAAAGCTGTTGCAGATGGGACAAGGTAAAATCATATACGCACTTGCCCAACACACTTTATTTATATGGGAGAAAGCAGCAGGGAAACAGGATCTGAATGGAAGTTTCAGCACACTGTAATGCCAAGGCAGAGGTGTGCAGTTTCTCCACGCTGGCTCGCATCACCCATGCTCCTCTTCCACTGGCTACAGCTGTCGCTGCCATCCCAGCTGCTAGAAGTTGCCTGTCCTGTGTATCTGTAATATGTGCCCAGATTCCTGAAGGTTTTCCTCTCAGCATAACTTTCTTGGGGGATGCCTCAGCCATTGGGGTGAGTCACCACAGCATCCTGTGACTTTGCTGTCTATAGGTGGGAGTATGGGCTTCAGTGTGTGAGCACGATTTTAAAGGCAAAAAGGACACATGTGGAGTCCTGCTTAACACCAGGCATGCCCCAAAATGATGAGACAACAACAACACTAGCGCATTGCTGAGCACTGCATCTGTGCAGAATGGGCAGGTGGTGGAGATTCAAGTGATGGAGAAGAAGGGATGTTACCACCCCAGGAAGAAAAACACTACAGCTGGGAGATGAGTGCAAAGGCTATGTGTGTATGGCCAGTGCCAAAACATCTGAGTGTGAACCTTTCCTGTGGATACCAGGAGCCTGTACCCATGTCAGCATGGGACTGCCACTGTGACACCGGTGTTCCCAGCATGGCAGTGAGCTGGGATACACCACCAGTCTTATGTAGCCAAGCACTTCCAAAACCCAAGTTAGACCAAGTGATGTCCATGCTGCAAGCCTGAGCTTGGCATGGTGGACTTCTTGGCTGTTATGGAGCTCTCTGCTTGTTGCACCTCACCTTGCGGTTTGTTGGTGTGCACTGTCTCACACTGGTTCAACTCTTTCTCTTCATCCTTCTGTTTTGCTGTTTCAGTCCTTCCCCTCCAATTTTTTCCTTTCCCTTGCTTTTAGCCTCTTTTTCCCATCTTCCGTTCTCATTAGGATCCACCTTTATCAGATGCTTTCCCATGCTTGGTTCAAACTGTCTTTGATGTGCATCCCCTCTCCTTCTTTCTTCTCACCACAGACCAAGCAGACAGTTTGTGATGAAGGGCAGCTTCTGCTAGTATATGGATCACACATCAGTCCTCACGTACTCTAGCTTTGGACTGACAGTGTAATCTGGGGGGATGGGAAAACACTACACACTTCTGCTCTAGCTGCAGTGCAATGGCAGGTGTACTGCATTATCCTGGGGGGTGCAGACCCTTCCACCAGGCTTTGCATATGCCCTTAGGATGCTGCAAAGCAGCCTGACTCTGCTGGGGACCAGCATCCCCTGCTTACACCAGTGGGGGAAAAGCATGCTGCTGCAATGCCACCACGCCAGCCCTTGCAGCGCTGGGAGGATCGGAAGTCCTTGTGCCACAGGATGGAGCTGACAAACTGGTGTGAATTACAGTGTCTGTTCTGTCCCTCTCGCTCTCCCCATCTGCGTACTCACCCACTGGCAGTTACTCAGCAGGCTCCACACGTTGATGGAAATGAGCCTGTTTTTTCCTGTTATCAAGGAAGTAGTTATGACTGTGATGCTCAAGGACAAGCCTGGACCTCCCACTCCCCCTCCCTTAACAGCACAAAAGAAACCTACCTAAGCCGTTATCTTCACTGGGCGCTGCTATAGCAGCTTTTGGTTGGCTGGAGGCTGGAGCGATGCTAGGCCCCCCTCCCAGCTCTCCCACCTCCAACCCGATATAAGGCACGGCTTCTTGCTGCCTTTCCAGCCGACAGCACATGACTGTGGGCGCAGGTGGTGCCACAGCTGCCTGTTGCACACCACTGCCACTGCCGTAAGGACACGATGAATTGCTGGATGCCTGGGTGCCCAGCTTTCAGCATGTGCCGGGGGTTAGCTGCTCTCCCCATCACTTGCCTAGAAAGGTAAGGGCCTTTGCCACGCCACAATTCTGGGATGCAGAGGGTTACCTGGAAAAGATGCACCTAACTTAGAAGCAGCTGGACCAGCCTCTGCTGCTGTGGCCATGATGTTTTGGCAGAAGTTGGGCGCAGACAGCAAGGAAACACGCAGTGAAGGATGGCCTGACAGATTTGGTTTGGCTGTATCTATTCTGCTTCCCAGCAGGGGAATATAGAGGTAAAACATGAAGAGGGAGAGGAGGCTGGATAGGGCTGCCCTGCATGTGTCCAGGAGTACAGGCACACGAGGGTTGTTTCTCTGGCTCCATCTCTGCAGAACTTGCTTCAAGTTGACAGCAGCAGGACTATTTTCATCAACACGGTTGAAATGTTAAGTGACATGTTGCTCCTCCTGCTAAACATGGCTAGAAAGCCCCATGCTGCCGGCTTGACATTTAAACACTTATTTTTGTATGAATGCCTTGGGATGCCTGAATGAGCTGCAGCACACAAATAGCAGTGGGGCTGTGCACTGCCTGGGGAGGCACCCAAGGGAGAGGAGTCGATTTAGCAGCAGCTCCTACTGTATTGCTGTAAAGACCTCCCGGTAGGGAGGTGCTTCTGTGCCACCACCAGAGAGCTGCAGTAACAGGGAGTAGCATCCCAGGCTCTTACAAAGGAACTCTGGCACAGGAGCATCGTGCTGCTACTGGGTTCGCTGGGTCTCAAAGGCATGGGGTAGGTGGATGGTGCCACTGGGGAGTACAGCCATCCCCATGGCATGGTAGCAAGCTCCTGGTGATGCAGGGGCACCCCCTAAAAAAACAGGGGATCGTTAGCCCTGCTGCAGCAGCCTTACAGCAGGGAGATGCTCCTATTCAGCTGAGCAGAAAGCAATCACTGTGTTTTCCCAATGTTTTGAGAGCAGCATAGCAGTGCTTGTAGAGGGGGGTGGGAAAAGAAGCCAGGTTAGCTCCAGGGGGATGGGGGGCCCCAGCTCGTTACTCAGCAGCTGCTCCTATCCCAGAGGAAAAAGCTCGCTGTGCTTTATAAATGCATGCGACACTAGCTGAGAAGACAGCAGGAAGAAACAGTCCCCTGGGCTTCATGCACTGCTGAGTGTGGTTGTCAGGGAACAGAAAAGCAGTGGGAGAAGCCTTTATTTCATATATCACAAGGCAAAAAAGCAGCTGAAACTGAGGAGTGAGGGCTGTCCCTCTGAGCTGTGTCGGGTCTGTGGGGTTGAGCCCCTGCAAAGGTGGGGTTGGGCAGCAGTGTCGGGTAGTCCAACAATTCTACTTCTCCTCTTCCTTCCAGAGCCAAGGACCTGAAGACCCGCTTAGGGATCCTGCTTCATAAACCAGAGCTGGGACACAGGACTGGAGCCTCCAGCAAGCTGCAGCTGGGCTCCAGGCAGAGGTAAGCCAAGCAGTGCCATGTCCTACGTTCAGCCTGGGACAGGTCCCTGTGGATCAGGCTGTCCTGGGGGATGCTCCTGCCCATCTGCGCAACAGAGAGAAGAAAGCACAGCTTGCCCTCCCCACAGTCCCACCCTGGCAGGCAGGGAAGGCGGATCGTTTCTGAGCTTCACCAGTTATAAAATCAGACGGGGGAACTGATGCTCTGGCATTAGGCACAGGAGAGCAGGGCCTTAGCAGTAGGCAAGAAACCTAGAGGGCTCCCACATTTTCCGGCATCTCATACTAGTGCCTGGACCCCTGAGGAATGAAGGCAGCATTAAAACCAAAATACTAAACATTGCTGTTGAAGGCGGGGTATCATCTTGCAGAGGAGGCTCTGCTGGGTTTGTGCCAGCAGAAGAGAGCTCTTCTGCATATCCTCTAGAGAAGCTACTCGGCCAAAGCTGCACTATGGAGCTGAGATCTGGTGAGCCATCAGGGAAGTTAAAAGAAAGGGAGAAAGGAAAGAGAGCCCACAGGTAATGGATGCTGGATTCTCACTTTGGTTTCCTACTGAGTGCTGCTGCCTCCCTTCTTGCACTGTCTCCCATTAACCGGGCTGCTTGACTGAAGTGCTCTCATCCTTCACCACGGGGCAGAAGATGTGTTGTTGCCAGCACAGTAAGCCTGACATCGCTTTGTCTTTTACAGAGATTCTTCACGAGAAGTACTTGAATGGAGGGAGTCCTTCGACCAACTCCTGAAGAGTAAAAGTAAGTAGGATCTTGTGTTCTACTGTTGGTGACAGTGAATAGGACAAATATGTTCCTAGTGAGCCATGGGGTGGCTGTACACCTGGAGCCAGTGTGTGAGGAAATCTTGTCTCTTCCTCAGACAAGATAGTTAAGGATTTAGAAAGAAGCCCCTTTCTTGCTCTTGACAGAGCTGATGTACAGGGGTCACTGCCTGGCTTGTGAAGCTGTACCCTTTTCTTCTATCTGTGTGCTTTTGGGACGGCACAAGCGCTGTCTCATAACACCTCACTGCTGCCTCAGGACAGCAGCATCATTGTGGGCATCCCATGTACAGCAGTCCTTCAGGGGAAATGTACCATGCCCTGATAGTTCCTTTCTCCACACTTAGGAGAAGGAAACGTGCCTGCTTTCCAGAGTCCTCCTTTGCACAGCAATGCAGCCACCTCCCCACAGGCTTTTGTTCCTCAGAAAACTATGCTGCTGCCCTCTGTCTGTCTGTCTGTCCGTCCATCTTATGCCTCTGGGGATGGCTCTTCCAAAGGGAGAAGGAATTCACCTGCTTTACTGAGTTACATGTAGCCATTTTCCCCTCCAATATGTGCTATATGCATGGTGATATACAGAGCTCCTATAAAGTGCTATCTCCCTCTCCCCCACGCAGACAGTACCTCCAGACCCAGAGAGTGGACTTCCTATTGAGTCCCACATGTAATCCCTTCCTCACACTGGGCTTTACAGTAGCTACACAATGGTAGAAGTGCAAATTTTAATACAAAAGAAGTTGCCTAGCTTAAAAGCTATTCCACAGCAAGAGAAAGTCCTTCCACGGTGCTAGTTTGGGGTTTCACGGGGGTTTTTTCCAGTTTTCCTCATGTGCTGTGATGGCTTACAGGCACCTCCAGCTTTGTAACATAACACTTCTCCCCAGCCTGGCTCTGAAATCCCTGCTGCAATTACTCTCCCATACTCCTCAGCAGCTCGTTCCCCCTAGATTTCAGCTGAGAAATACAAATAAAGCCATTACTGCTCAGTTCCTGCAGGCATGCTGATACGTCAGTGGATTTCTCCATAGGTAGAATTAGCTCTTTTCCGAAGCTGTAAAGAAAATACTCTGAAACCTCATTACAGAAAGGTCAGATAAATAAAACCAGAGGATTACTTGTGTGTGGGAAAGTATTTTATTGGAGTCTAGAGGCCAATTAGTAGCATCTCAGAGGGTGGAATTTGCCTGGAGGGAAAGGAGGAAATCTGTGGATGTCAAGGTTTGAGCTCCCAGGGGGATGCTCACAGGCAGTGTGGACTCTGGCAGTCCTCTTCCTACCCCCTGCCACCCCACTAACTGCTCTCCTCTCCCTCCACAGGTGGAGTGACCGCCTTCCACACTTTCCTGAAGACAGAGTTCAGCGAGGAGAACCTTGACTTCTGGCTGGCGTGTGAGGACTTCAAAAAGACACGGTCGAAAACCAAGCTGGCTTCCAAGGCCAACAGGATCTTTGAGGAGTTTGTCCAAAATGAGGCACCCAGGGAGGTGAGAGCATTTCCTGCCTTTGTCCTATGGCATCAAATAGAGTGGGAATAGGAATAAAATATCCTGGTGGGTTTTATTAAAGTGCTCTCTGTTCAGTGGGAATATGTGCTTACATTCATGAGAGCTTTCATTTTTAATATCATGTAGTCTACCAACGTGAAGGGATATAAAAGCTTGTGAGCATCTTCACCCTCATCTGAGGATGGAGAAAACAGGTTTTGTCCCCCCATGGGAGGGAAGTTAACACTGAGATAATATTCATGGACACTGCTTCCTTGCAGGTCAATATTGACCATGAAACAAGAGAGATCACGCGCAAGAACCTCTCAGGTGCCACCTCCGCTTGCTTTAACGAAGCCCAGGCTAAGACCCGCACTTTGATGGAGAAGGACTCCTACCCCCGATTCCTGAAGTCCACCTCCTACCAGGACATGACCAAGCAGGCCACCAGCCGTGGCATCAGCAAGCGGTTGCATACCTGACCCGTACCCAAATTTGCCATGGGGGGACAAGCTGGGGGACCAGGAAGAGACTGAGAGACAGTTTGCGAGGGCTGAGGTCCATGCAGCGTGGTTTCGGTTGAAGTCCTGGCAATTCAGCAGCAACTCCAAGACTTCAAGCACTTCCTGCTTCCCACTTTGCTGCTGGGAAAATTGGTCCTCCCTCCCTGGAGCAGCAGAGTGGGTAGGAACCCGATGTCTCTGCTTGCAGCATGGCTGGAGACCTGCACCACCACAGGGACAGAAAGAAATCAGATTTGAGTTGCAAGCCCAGGAAAAGGAGATGGGATTCTCCATAGCATCTGTAACCAGAGAGCTCCCACCTTTTCTCAGCACCCTGACTCCGACCTGCAGCATCAGCTGCTGGCTTCAGGGCCACACAGGAGCCTGCAGTTCCTGCAGTGCTTGTGACAACCATCCCAGACCTGCCCACAGTGCTTGCCGTGTGAGGGAATGACCACAATAAAAATCCAAGGACTACATGGCATTTTCAGCTGGAGGGAGCCCTTCTCCTGATCCTGGGATCCTTCTGCTGTTTCCTATGCATGCTCTGCATCAAAGCTTTACACCTTCTTCCATACAGCATATTCCTAGCGATGATGTTTTAATCCCTTGCTTAAGCTGTGTGACCTTTAGATTGCACAAATCTTAGGTCACATGAAGAAGTTTTTACTACTATTATTGTTATTTATTTTATCATTATTATTATATGTATATTTATGAGAAGAGCACTGCTGAAAGCATACACATGTCCCTTGCTCTGAGTAGCTTTTAAATGAAATTATTTTAGATATTGTAGTACTTAGCATGCCTCTCATTACTTCTGTATAATAACTTAAGATTGATGACCAGACAGATATGTAACATGACTGTGGAACCAGGGACACGAACAGCAGCAGCAAGAGTTGCAGTCCAGCAAGGCTGCTAGAAGTCTAAGGTGGCAGGTATCCTGTGAGCTTGAAGGACCACTGATGGCAGTAAAAGGATGCTTTGCAATCACTGTTGTTTCCTTTCTCCTCTAAGCTTGTCCTAGACAGAGAATAGCGATGTAAAACAGGCACTTTGGTGAGTGATCCTATTGAAAACTTTTTTTTTTTTTTTACACATTTTTCCCCTGGTTTAAAATTTGGCTTGGTGTTCCCTTGGCCACTGCAACCATTCTGCAGCCACAGCACTTTACCAGAAACCCAGGGAGCCAAGCAAAACAGCGATCCGTGCTGTGAATTTAGTGTCTCAGGGCACTGCAGGATGTTTTATCAGCTCAGACTTGTAGTGTGAGCTTTTCAGAAAGCCCTTCTAAGCAGGTATTTCTTGGTCCTGCAGCAGCTCTGGAAAGCTGTTGATAACATTTGCCAGCAATGGTGCCAGTAGGCCCATGGGTGGGTGATGGGGAGCTCACCAGTATCTCATGCTGGGTCATGAGGAACATGCTACCAGCATAGTTTCATACTGAGACAGCCTGGGACTGCCACATGTGCCTCAATTTATCTGTAAAGACCAAACCTGGAGGTCCTTATCTTGCTGGTACTCACTACTTGCCAAGGGAACCATCTTTCACCCACCCCTTCAAACTTTCGCTGGAGCACAGGATAACTCAGGCTTTTTGCAGCTGTTTGAGAAGAGCAAGGGACCGACCAGTTTGGGATGTTATTCTGAGTCCTTTTCCACCTTCCCCATTCTGGTCCTACCTCTGAGCTTCAGTGGGTCCTGACTGGATTTACAGGGATGTTGTGGTTTAAGCTTAGTCGTAAATTAGACAAAGCATGTAGCCTGCTTGTTTTCCCCTCACAACCTGTCCTTCTCCCCACCCCCCCCAGTCCCGGAGGGATGGGGAGGAGAATTGAAAGAATGCAACTCCCACGG
>WYDI02023772.1:0-118674 GCA_009867235.2 Psittacus erithacus | reverse complement strand
CCCCCTTCTTTATTCTTCCCCCAGCTTTATATGCTGAGCACAACACCATCTGGTTTGGAATACCCCTTTGGTCAGTTGGAATCAGCTGTCCCTGCTGTGTCCCCTCCCAACTCCTTGCACAACCTCAGCCACTTGCTGGTGGGGTGAGGTGAGAGGCAGAGGTGGTCTTGGCTCTGTATAAGCACTGCTCAGCAGTTACTAAAACATCTCTGTGTTATCAACACTGTTATCAGCACAAATCCAAAACGCACCCCCACACTAGCTACTATGAAGAAAATTAGCTCCATGCCAACAAAATCCAGCAAATAGTTATTGAAATGCCTGAACATCATACTTTCAAAAGTGACAAGTGCTGATGCAAGACCATGCCACACATATTTAATATGTATTTATGCATTTCAGGTCTGGGCTGCCTTCACACTTCAATACACACTTCATAAGGCAATAAAAAATTAATACATCTATCTGCACAAGCAAGTTCGGTGAGACCTTCGTCAAGATGTGGAAGCAAATGCCAAACAGCAGCATGGCTTCTTTTGCTTTCCTCAGGTTTTGTCATTATCAATCTGAGAAAGTTTAAATCCTTTCCATAAGCTGTGGCAGGATTGCATGGTGAAATATTGCTTTATATATGAATTCTGTGGTTCTCTGGAATAGCTAAATGCTGCACCATAGCATGTAATCAGATTGCTTTGTGGCTGTGCAGCTGCACTGAACCTAGTAACTACTTTCACGCTTGGTGACAGATCTCTGACTGCAAGTCAGAAAGTACATAAACAGAGTTCACAGTTATACAGCATGAACCAGGAGGCTCATTTATGAGCAGGCAGGGTATCACAGGAATCCAGTTCCTTAAGCAGCCAATAAGACAGATAATCTAAGTTTAGTAACTCACAAGTCCCTAACACACACACAAACAGATACAAGTACTGCTGAGGCTGCGCAGCCAGTCACAGTTATTCACTCAATAGCCTCTTGCTGCCATTTCGATAAAGGTGAAGTCTTAATAAGACAGGACACAAAATCCTGCAAAGATACAGCAAGAATGAATACAGAACAACACAGAAAAGTCACCAGATCAAAAAAACCCTGGTTTTATTCTTTGATTCCAAGCACTGCAGTAATATTTTCAATTATCTTGTTCAAACACTGCTAAATCTCAGATGTAATAGTCAGCTCTCTAATTAACAGTAAGTTACAGCTAACTGAGAATTGCTCTAAAAGTCACCCACTTTAAGGGCTCCTCTGCCTCTGTGCCAAGATACCCTCAACACTAAAGAATGTGTTACATATCAGAACCCCAAAGCCAGTTATACAGATTCTGTTACCTTGTGATACCCCTGCAGAAGGGCACTTATAGTATTGTCATGGCATTAGTGCACAGTATGTGCAGATGGATTTACAGACCCAAAAGAACTGCCTTCATGTATGCTAAGTATAATTTAGCGGATAAACTGCTGTAGCGCTGCTGGCTCACTTGTAACACACCAGTCAGCACCGGCTAGAAGAAGAAAAAGAGGAGGGTTATTTCCTATGTCAGTCAACACAACTGAACTAGCTCAGCTTCTGAATGTCAGGAGATGAGCTGTGTTCCTAAGTGAAAAGTGCACGCAGGCCTAAAGGGCCTGGATTACACACTGTAATCCTTGCTGCTTTTTCCTATCCCAGTTGCACTAGTCTTAACTGGGAAAGCTATGTAAACTGTTGGTACAATTAAATCTATACTTGCTGAAGTCTGTTCTGACTATATTAAAAATAACTAAGGCCTATAATAGTTTCCAGTGGTTCTTTGTGTCAGACAGAGACAGTTACAGTAACTGAGTTATTTATTTTGCCTAAAATGTCTACTGAAGATGAATATGGCATCTGCCGTGACATCAGGAAAGCAGGAATTAACATAAAGAATATCACCATAATGTTAACCTTCAAAAATACTGAAGTGATTCTTGTACAGTCTTTTCAGAGGTTAAAAAATTTCACCTGTCCTTTCCATTTGTATATGGAATGGCAAATCATGTATTATCAGTCATACGCTACTGTCAAGCATCTCTCTGAGTAACTGTGTTATCATTACAGCTCTTGGTACAGGGCTGAGCACTGAAATGCATTGCTTACATTTAAATTTTCTTTAAGGCTCTTAATGCATTGTATTCTTTTCTAATTGCAGCAATAAAAATGAAAGATTACAACCTTGTATTTTGATATCAGGCAAAACCATATAATTTGCTAAAAAGTCCAGAGCCTTACCCTGTAGAACAAAAATATGCTGGCCATTGTGCCTCATTCTTCAGGGTTGCTTCTATGCATGATCCAAAGAGGCACTTTGTATAGGACAGACAAGTTAATATTGCTTATGTTGCACCATCATTAGTTTAAAAATAGGTCACAAGAAGAAAAAAAAATAGCTGGAGAGGTTGCAAAGTATGATTTAATGGCTACAAAAGTGCATTTTCTTAGTGAATTATTATTCCTAAACCGTTCAGTGTTTTAATACTGGATGCTACATAATAAGTGAAATACAACCACTGTGCTGCATTAAAAAGTTCTTTATTCTTTACACTAATGTTGTTACCAAAATTTAAAGAAAAGAACAAACATGGTTTTCAGTTTTGTGGAAAGGAAAGGAGGAATATATATATACGTGTATGCACTTGGCAAAATTTGACCCAAGTAGTCGAATAAACATACACAGAAACACTGCTAAGAGCAGATTTTAGTCCATCATCCTGCAATCTTAAATGTCAAGAAACAGAAGCAAATTGCAATTTAAACAGTTCAACCGTATGAAGACTGGTGCAGTGAGTAATAGCCAAAGACTTAAGCAGCACTCATCCATCAAACAGAGTCTAAAAGTTGTATGGTACATGCATCAAATATTTTAAACCCTCTGAATAAAATGATTCTACGTGAAAGCTGATTAACTTAGGTCAAATTAATCAAGAGTTTGGTCTAATACAGCCTTTGAAGGTCTAAACTGTATGGCCTTCTTCAATAGCTGTTTTCTGCCAACACGCATCAGTATTTTAAAACCTCTTCTCTGCCAACAAGCATTTCTCCCTATTTAAGAAACACCAAAACCAACCCATTCACTGTGTCACAAACTTAAGACCAAAGACCATCTCTCTTCAGTATAAACCTTGCCACCCCTTACTCTCCCCCGCGAGAGGATTAAAATACAATTAAAAAAAAATATAAACAGTTCCAACACTGAAGAAAACTGAAGTTTTGGAAGAACAAACCTTGGAATTTCTTGAAGAAATTGATTTTTTATCTTATCAGCCTCCCCAATTCCCATACATCCATTTTGCCCCAAATTTCTTATAGCTAAGGCAACCATTATTAGCTATTTCTCTGAGCATCATGTAATTTATAACTTCTGTGCTCTAGCACAAAAATGTATTCAGAAAAAAAGAGGAAACTCTTTTTCAGACTTAGTTCTGTTAGGCATATATAGAGAGAAATGTTCCAAATTAAGGAGAGGGTAAATTAGGAGTTTAGCCCTGCTTTTTTGCTACTTGCCCAAAGGCTTATGCTGAGTTTTATATCAATATATATTTATATATTTATATGTAATCAAGCTTAGAAAATTGAGTTAAATGAACTGAAATTAATTGGTATGTACATTAAAAGAAAATAGAACAAAAATCAAAAGAAGCGTGACCAGCAGGTGGAAGGAGGTGATCCTGCCCCTCTACTGTGTTCTCGTGAGAAAAGGACATGGAGCTGTTGGAGCAAGTCCACAGGAGGCCATAAGGATGATCAGGGGACTGGAGCACCTCCCATATGAAGACAGGCTCAGAAAGTTGGGGCTGTTCAGCCTGGAGAAGAAAAGCTGCCTGGAGACCTCAGAGCAGCTTCCAGTGTCTGAAGGGGGCTACAAGGATGCTGGAAAGGGACTCTTCATCAGAGACTGCAGCAATAGGACAAGGGATGATGCATTCAAACTGAAACAGGGGAAGTTCAGGTTAGATATACGGAAGAAGTTCTTTACTGTGAGGGTGGTGAGGCGCTGGCACAGGCTGCCCAAGGAAGCTGCAAATGCTCCATCCCTGGTAGAGTTCAAGGCCAGGCTGGACAGAGCTTTGAGTGACATGGTTTAGTGCGTGGTGTCCCTGCCCATGGCAGGGGGTTGGAACTGGATGATCTTAAGGTCATTTCCAACCCAAATCATTCTATGAAAAATTAAGAGATTTCATTCTGGAGCCAAGTGCCTGAATACAAAACCCCAGACACTTAGGGCAGCGCTAGTCAATCATGAGAAGAAAGGAACTGCCTACCAAGTTACTTCTTCATACTTTTTGAAAACACCTTTTTAATTTAAAACAGGTCTTGCTACTTTGACAATATTATACAGAGGTATATCAGCATATTTGCCTCATAGCCTTTGATATGCTAATAAAAGTTATTTAAGTAGCAGTGATTGTAACAGTTACTTAAAATATGCATGAAACTGTGGACACATGAAACAACATTTGTTTTTTACTTACAACTTACTAAGAGTTACAGGTACCTACACTGAGAATTTGATACAAGGCCGTATAGCTAGCTATGCATTTGTTCCAAATAACTACATCCTCATATCCAATTAAAAACCTCCGTTCAAAACCGTCATTACACTAAATTTGGCTTTATGCACAGTATTCAGTATTCCAAATAACTTGCTTCCAAATATTTTCCCCAATGTTTTAGGCTGTCAGAAGCAAAAGAAGATTTAGATAAACGTGATGACACAAATGTTGCTCTCAGCAATGCCTAAATGTGTGTGACTTTAATTTATCAAGAAATTCTGACAAAATTCTGACCAAGATACCACGCTAGTGTCTCTGAAGAGAAATGACAAGCAAACTGCTGAACAGATGCTGCATTCTTATGAGTATTGATCCTTTAGGTTGTATGGCAGGTTGCTGGCTGGGAGAGCTAGACCAGGATGTACTGGAATAAATTCTGCAAGCTAGATTTATCAATGACAAACTGTGGATAATGTACCTGCCTGGTGAGAATACCAAGATTAAAATATTCCAACGTGTGTAAAATGATAACTTACTGTTCAGAAGCAGCTAGCATATGGACATAGCATTTTAGTTTCTCATCTTCCCCCATGCAGTCCCAAAACACTGCATACGCTTTCGCTATAGGTTATATTAATTTGGAATCAGGATGTGTATTTTCTAGATTATTATGTAGTTCTTCCCACAACAAAACTTGCAACTTGAAGACATTTAAGTGCAAGCATGACATATATCTTAATAATAAACAAGAAGGAAAATATCTATTTCCATAATTTTCAGATTTGCTGCAGTTAAAGCTTTGATGACCCTGTTTACTTCACAGCTCTGGTAAAGTACTGGTATCTTTCAACACTGCACAAGCATAAATATAAATAACTAAAAGAAGTTGCTGCACCTTAATAAACACTGAATATACATCCTAAGAAAATGACAGTATCACTGAAAACTCCAGTCAAAACCATACCATGTATTATAGCTATGTATTATAACTATGTACTCGGATTTCAAAAAGGTCCATCCCAAAGATGAAGCACAGAATAACTGCATTGCTCAAGAACTCTGTATTTCTGCTGCATTTCTGCACTGAATCTGGCTCTGCTGACCTAATTCCTTAATAGAAACACAGAACTTTTTCTTATTATTGGTAGAAATGTAGCATTCAAACTCCATAATATTGCAGCAGGTTTTACTTGAGTTACCAGATACAGACCAAAGTGCACAGCTTCTGTTTGAGTTTGAAAATCACAACCACTCATTTAACCTACTTTCAGTAGGGATTTCTACAATTAGATACTGATAAAACAGAATTTAGAGAAGCAGTCTCTGATTCATTTGACATTTGCCAGTTTCCCAAATCCACAATTTATTTCTGCCCAACTTCCAGTATTTTACAATTTAAAACCCTTTCAAGGTAAAGAAAATAATTATTTCCCTGATACAGGCAGCTGAGGTACTCTGGCTAGAACTGAACAACAGGTCAGCTGAAAGGATCACAGCGCTTGTGTCTGGTCATAAGGAAAACAAACACACTACTGTCATAGCTGTCAATGTAAAAAGAAGGTAAAATGAGAACCATTTTGACAAAAAGCAGATAGAATTTGTCTAGGTCTGAGAAGGTTGCAGGAAGAGTGAGGGTTTGTTCTATGAAAACAAGACTCAAACAATGGGAAACTACATCTACCTTTAGAAAGACAAACTAATAAGCGTCTATTATCAGAAATCCAGAAAGCAAGCTTGGTTTTTGAAAAAATAATACATTTATTTTGTCAGATAGTCTTACCTTTCCCTGTTAAATTTCAGAGAATGTAGGACAGCTGGTCGCTTCTGTCGGAGATTCCACAAATGAAGCGCATCATCTGCACTTGCACTGACCAAAGCACCCTAGAGCAGACACAAAATACAGCACAACATATTACTTTTCTGCAGATCTTGCCTTATTTTTCAGTGATTCTCACTGGTAATGATCTACCCACAGAAAATGATACAGTTTCTGGAAAATGTTTGCTTTCTTCTAGAGAAAAAAAATATATTCTACTGTAAATAACAGTCAATTTGAATTGATCTGGTAAATGTAAATATCTTAAACAAGTTCAAGCTCAGCCAAAGTTAAATCAAAACTCCATCAATTTAAAGCTTTATAGCAAGGTCACATGTGAAAGTACATGTGAACTTTCATGTATTTCCACATAAGCATAGAGATTAACGAAATGGAGAACGGATGTTTACTTAAAAAGGTGAGTGTGAAGGGTATCCAAAGGATAAAAGGATTAGTGCCCACACTGTCACACAAGTGATGGTGCCAAGCACAGTTTAGCAATACTATCTAGACAACATGAAATTCAGAAGTGGACTGCGAAAAGAAAATGCAGACAAGAACACAGGGTCAGGTAGCAGGGGGAGAGGAACTAGGAAAAAGTAAGAGATGTAGACAAAAGGAGAGTCTTTCTCACAGAGAAGAAATACTCTGAAGACTGGTTCTGCTTCTGGTGCCCCCAAAATGGGCATCTGCCAAAGTCCAGACCTCTACCTGCCTGGGCACCTTTATGTGAAGTTACTCTATCTCCTTTCTAATATCTTTCTTCTCACCATGGAACAGTCACGCTATGTGAAAACGGACTGCAGAGGAAGCTCCCTACTGCTGCTGCAGTGATTTACTGCATTTACACCTCAGATCAGTTCTAATACAAAAGATCCATCCCTGTGTATTACTATGGCAGAGAGGAACTAGATATTGCCCAAACAGAAGGCAATGCTGTATTCTGAGGAAGGGTGAGGATGCAACTGAAAAGATCAGTTCATAGAACTATGACTGATAAACTTCTGGTTTTGCATCTTGGATTTCCTTCCTAATCCTAGCAACTGCTCTTTTCAATGTTGACATATGCAGGAGAGACTTCTCTAACTCAGTATAATCCATGTTTTAATTCTCATCTCCCAAAGAGTTTGGACCAGCGTCAGAGAGAATCTCCACCACAGATATCAAATTAGTCTTATGTATTAGGGGTTCTAGTGATCACCTAATAAAAAGAAAGAACAGTGAAGCAAACCTTGGCCTCCCTGTTTTCATCCCTGCCTTCCTCTAAAGAATTCCACTGGACTGTTTCTGACGTTTCAGTCCCACCTCCTCAGTTTCTGTGGTTCAGGCAGTTTCTCCAAACAAGGGTATAAAAGAAAAAAATAAATTTCTCAAGATTTAAAAAACTGCAAAACTAAAACTTTTTCATTGAGAAGCTCTAAGATGTCCATGCTTAGAAAGAGGACTTGAAACTATCAAAAGTGTTCCCTTATTTCATGGGAGAAAAATGAATTAAAACTGAACTATGACTAGCTTATAATTTGGACAAGGTAAGAGGTTCTAGGGAAAAAAAGCAAAACAGGTCTACATGCTCCAGAAAGTCTCTTGACTGTTACCATCTCCAGAGATCTTCTGCACAGAGCATGCTATAATTTGTCACTGTTTCTTCATGTTGTCTAATCTTGATTTTGACAAACCATTTGAAAAAACTAAGCATGCTGGTTTGATTGATAACCCCTGCAATTGCTTTCCCTTGTTTCACGTAGTAGCATATTCCCAAATACTGAGTTTTCAGCCAATAACCATCAATATATTTCCATAGAAAGATTTATCCCATTTATTAATTTCTATTCGAATCAGGACTGTGCAGCACATTTCATAATTTAATGGATTTTACATCTACATGAACACATTCATATATTAACTGCCTTTTGTTCAGTACTTCATACTGATGTATATGAAGGTAATACTTTCCCCTTCATGCAGTCCCATAAATAATCTTCTAAAAGGCTGTATGGTGAACATCCTCTAGAGGTATGCCACTTATTTGTTGGCATGATTTGTCAATGTGAAAGTTATATCACTCAATTACAAGACATGAATTGACATATTGAACTAAATTCATACAGAAGAATCTGAGTAAGTATGTCCTTACCTCATTGATTAAGAACTGGAGCTGCAGAACTGCAGCACCACTTTCATGCTGGCAGTAGCAATCAACACCAGGCCGGCCCAATCTGTTGGCATCACAGTCAAGGACTCTAAGATTCCTGTTATCACCAGGAGTAAGAGGAGGGGGAAAAAAAAGAATTATCAATTAAATTCTAATTAACCTCTAATTAACCTCAATTCTTCTTACTTTCTGTAAAATAAAAGGAGTCATGCTGACTTGCCACTGTTCTAATGAAAGTACCAACATCTGAAGGCTGAAACACATGCAACTGTGAATGATCTCTTCTTCCCTGTTTTTTTATTGCCTGTGAAATAAGGCATATGAGTTAACACAAAAAAGCAGCAGGATACATCTTACATACCTTTTTACGCATTACTGATTCATATACATGTAAATGTATCAGATTTTTGTACTTATCAAGACATTATAAAATTAGTAATAACAGTTCTGTAGCAGGCTTTCTTTTTTAAATCTGACAGAATGCTTTTTATAGTGAACCATTTCACGCTTAAAGAACAGCTCACATGTAACTATTGCTCTGTCTCATCAACAGTACAATGCAGTGAAATGCAGAGTTACCCAAGTCTAGCTATGAACTACACTACTTAATTGAATCCACAGTTTGAGCCAAACCATTTACACTGCATCTGCCAACCCAGCTAGTTCACTTGGAATCAACGTAGACACACTGCTTTGCAGCAGTATCTTCTTGTCCAGATGTATTGTGAATGTAGCTTTCTCTCTGCTCTCTTTGGGTCTTTTTCTCTGCACGCTGAATTGCCATCTCCCTAACTCAAATGGGCCCTTTCCCATCTGAGTCAGAGACTTTAAGAAGAAAATGCTGTTGCAGGAAATTATCAAAGGTAAAAAGTAAAACAAAAGAAGAGAGGAATATGAAATATGTTATTAACAAACATGTTGTATGAAACAAGTGAAAAACCTTATGTATTCAAACATCAAGATTATGATTAGAAACAAGATTTTACAACATAAAGCCCTATCTACTCATTATATTTAATCATGGAATCACAGAAATCCTTAGGTTAGAAAAGAGATTAAAGATCATTGCATCAACCCATAAACCACCACTAAAACATGGTTCCTTAAGTGTCACATCTGCACAACTTTTAAATACCTCTAGGGGCAGTGACTCCAGCACTGCCCTGGGCAGCCTGTTCCAATGCCTAAGCACCCTTTGGGTGATAAAATTGTCCCTAAGCTCCAGACTAATCCTCCCCTGGAGCAGCTCGAGGCCATTTCCTCTCGTCCTGTCACTTGCTCCTTGGGAGCAGAGACCGACCCCACCTCATTCCATCCTCCTGTCAGGCAATTGTAGAGAATGGTAAGGTGTCCTCCCCGACAGCTTTCTCTTCTCCAGACTAAACTCCCCAGGTCACTCAGCCATTCCCCATCACACCTGTGCTCCAGGCCCTGCACCAGCTCCATTGCCCTTCTCTGGCCCCGCTCCAGCATCTCCATGTCCCTCTTGTAGTGAGGGGCTCAGAACTGAACACAGCATATTGTAAATTCCTGAACACAAAAGTGCCAACTGAGCACCTATACTGCAGGCAAATGTCAGAAACTTTACTTCTCCTTTCACAGGTGAAGAGACTTGCAGTAAACTATTCTAAAATTGGCCTCAGGGAAGTAGAGTCCATAGATTAGCAAATGCGAGGGTGAAAACTTCAAAGTATTAAGCAATTGTTTTTCCAGTTGTTAAACAAGCAGTTTAATGGAGACCACTGACCTTAACAGACCAGGGCTCTACTCCTGATGTTGTCAACTCTCCACTGGATAACCTCAGGGTGAAAAAAAAAGTTCCTTTTCTTACCTGTGCTTTCATTTCCCTATTTGTAAGGCAGAGATAGTATTTTCCGAAAGAACGCAATATTTCCTTTGAGAGAGATCTCAGTGCACTGGTATTTCCAGATGAAAAGCTGTGTATAAAACATCATAATAGGACGCAAGGTGGAAAAGCAAGGTGGAAGTAACTCTATTTGCAACTTGTTCCCAGGATGTGATCCTGAATACAACCATAACCAATCAAATAATAAAAACCTGTGCATCATTTAAACAACCTGTTTAAAATGGACAATGAAGACAGATGTTGAGGATACTTTTTAAGGGCTGATGGTAATTCTCTGGCCCATTCCGAATGACTGCTCTGTGGCACTCTTTTTTGATATCGTTCCCCACTACTTGTTGTAAAGCGAGAGGAAGCAAGACTGGCACTAAACCCAACAGGGATTTCAAACTGAGTGGAAGTTTTAAGAAGTAAGTGCTTTCCCTTTAACTTAAGCTTTATATTCAGTATAAATACATGGCACTAGCTAATGACTGTTCTTAATGAAAATTACACTAGTATTGCCCTGATTAAGCTGCTGTCGCCCTTCAGCATAAGTATCATGCTAAATCAGTTTTCTAGGAAATATCCTAAGAGAGTAGATGATTTCATTCAGCGTTATCACAAAGAAAGCACTCTCCAGTAATTCACATTTATTTGCATAAGTGTTCAGAGTGAAATACTTCACAAATTACTAAAATAAGAGAGGAATTGTGCCGTCTGAGTCAGTCTGGCCAATTGCCCTAAAGTAAGGACTGGCGCTTAAATAGCAGCTTTCTTACTGACTGATGGTGGTTTTCAAACACTCTGGGAGCTGCAGTGAGGCCCTTTCAGCAGAAGTAGCTGGAGAGATACAATGACCTGGCACATGCTCTTGCACTTTAGTCCATCTTCTGCAAATCCTGTGCTTTCCTGCCAAGCATGGAGGACTGCAACCTTACCTCATTAAATCTTTTCATACCAGTGAACTCCACCAGGACATAGAGCAGAAGTAGCTACCATACAGGCTTCTGACTGAATTTATTCTTTTACTTTTGCTTTTTTTTTGTTAAATAATGATGCTGCTATCAGGGAGAGTGGAATATCTCTGAAGATATTAAAACGGGGACTAACACAGACGCATCTGAGTACTCTGAAGTAGACATCATGGGTTTCAAGGATAAAAACCAGTCACCATGTTCTCTCTCGTCAGTATGTTGGATGTCTCAGAGGCTTTCGCAGACATGCCAGATTATCCTAACTTATACAGAAAAGGGAAAAAGATGAAAACTAAGTCTGGATGGGGATCTAGAGTGACACCAGTAAAATCAGAATTACGTGCATCAAGAAGTGAAACTGTGATAGCAGTAACAATCTAATGGAAAAATGCTCTTCCTGAAAAAAATGTTTAATCCTGGGTTCAAGATCTATATATGTGAGGTAAAGTATTTTGCTCTGTATCCACTTGTATGCAACAGTTTTTCACAGCGTATTTCAACATCTTGTTATTCAAAAACTTATCATTATTTTATGGGGGAAAAAAATTGAATTCAGCTTCCCAGAGGAAGACTTCTATGACAGCATAATACATTATTAAGAAAGACTTCACAATCTCATGTCTTGGGCCATTCCATCACAAGTTAAAGATAATTTCCACTTCCCAACATTACAACCCGATTCAGATCTTTCCTGCAAATCCTTTTGGTCACTTGTATAAAGATCAGTATCTGATATTCTCATGTCATATCCATACTCATCTTGAATGCCTGATATCAAAGCACATGCATATATGGGTATGTTTTACTGGAAACCAAAGTTACCAGTGAATGACTGCATACATAGGAGAGGTATCAACGGGCAAAGGTTCTCATAATCCGATCTATGACCAAACTTTCCACAGCATGCCACAGCTTCCATGACTCATTTTTACTACATGATACATACAGATCTGATGTCTCTCATTCTTCTCAGTGGTTAGTACTAATGGCATCTGAAGACTTGAAAGTCTTGTGTGTTAGCTGAGAACCAAAAGTGCAGATATGTTGGAACTGACTGGAGTTGAGACCAGTGTTACCTGCAGTAGATACTCTTAGGACCAGAAGGTCCAGAGGTAAGACATGTTTTTCTTCATTAAGATGGGAGATTCTTTACTAGCGTCAGATTAAATCTTTCTGCAGTAACAAGGACTGCAGTCTGATTTGTTTCTACTTGCAAGGTAGAGGAACTGAAGCCATAGTATCATAAAGGACCTCCTGCCAAAGCATGCCAAGCAGCTAACAAACATCTCCTGTTGAATAAAAACTGTTAAATTATATATGGCATCTTTTTCAAAACCAAAATTCTCCCACAGAAGAAAATTACACCAAGCTATGTATTTTTCAACCACTTAACTTCTTCCATAATTAAAACCAATCTATGTACAGCAATGAGCACTAAATTAAGGGGTTATAATTATTATGCAGAAACCAGGGTCTCACATCCACTGCTTTATTAAAAGACACACTTAAATCAGGCAATCCCTATTCATAGCCTCTCCTTTAAAACATTTGGGAATTGTGGGGTGCTGCTTGAAGAAGTCCTGTCATCTGATCTGCACTGTTTGAGTAGGAATATGCAGCACCCTAAAAGCAGATGCTCGTGGGCTGGTGTTACTCCATTACATAAACCAACTGTAAAATTGATTTAGTGTGTCACTGGAATATAGAACAGCTTCTTCTTGCAGAAAACCTATGCCACTGCATGATTTATCAGTTGAAAACCCGTCAGTTATTTAGCCAGATAATTAACTGAATGGTTGAAGAATTCAAGCATACCACTAACCAACTAAACCAACCAGGAGGTTAGTCAGCTGTATCTGTGTCACAGGATGGATTTTGTCAAAACATATCCATTATGAAAACATGGCCTTTGTGAACTAGATTTGTAGTTCCAAACATAGCTACTTTCAGTTCCTGGAATATAGTTTTACAGTTCCTTCGTGGAATTTCTGTAAGTCTCACATACATTTATTTTCTGTCTAATAAGGAAAGTGTACATTTTGGTACAAATAAATGGGACAGCCCTAGGTTTTGTACTTCAAATGGGCTTCAAACGGAGTTTTTCTCTCTTTTAATGTGATAGTCATATCATATTATTGATCATTGATTGTGATTGATGTGAATTGTAATGATAGGAATTGAATTAATAATATAATTGATATAACTAATTATATAATATATTATATAATTATATATAACTATATATAGTTTATTATATAACAATAAATAATTGAAATAATATGAAAATATCATATTATTCATCATTTCATGTGATATTGATATCATTTTATTCTTTGTGATTTCTGAAGCACATTGCTCCAGTATTCACTTTTCCTCACTATTAAGAATGTCATGCTATATGTAGAATAAATACATTTAGCTTCAATTTCAAGCCTTTGGATCTCATTATGCCTTTATGTGCTAAATTAAATAACTTCCTCCCAGCAAAAATTTCCTGCTTTGAAACTGTGATCAAGCTGTATCTTATCCATCTTCTGCATAAATAAAACCAAAATACCCTGAGCTCCTTTATTTTCATGTCACAGCAATATTGTTAGCTCTTGAATGGCTCTCATGGGGTTTTTTAATACAGATTTTAGAATATGTGCTCAACTTCCAGTATGAAAAGAGCTACACATCATCTTGGAAATGGCTTCTTTAAGACAGTGTAAAAATGTATATGGCATTTTATTATTCATTAAATTCAATATAGTTTTTAATACATGTGTGACACCTCTTAATTACCTTAACAAATTGGGAAATTACATTTGTATGGTTTTTGAGACTTCTCCATTGCTTTTTCAAAAATAAGCACTCCCTTGCTAAGTTTCATTTTGTTAAATACATGCAGTCAAGCTCACTGAATTCCTTAAAAAGAACATGCAACTTAATCCTAGCTTTATGGCCTTCTATTTGCTGTGGATTCACTGGACACTGCCTCATTAAACAACTCTTAGTGGGTTTTGTTTAAAATATAGAAGGATTCAGTTTTACAATGAGCTTCACTGTAACTTGAGTTCATTCATCTGATAATAAAGATCGCTTCTTTTTTTCCACTTCATTATGGAAAGGTGGAATCTCTCAGGATGCGAAGCGTGATGTCTTTTATAAATACAGACTTTTTTGGCACCACTAAGAGTGAGCTTTTGGTCTACAATAACCTTTGCCTTGTTTATTTCTCTTGACATAGACCTCTCTGTTCATGCAAACTATGTAAGCATTCCTCTCAGGAACAGCTGAATATCCATTATGATATATATAGGCGGAAAAAAATGCTTTTGGCAACTTTGATTTCTTCCATGTTAAAGCACTCATGGGTAGCTTGTATTTAATGGCAAGTCTATATATATAGACTACAGTTGGACAGCTGAATGAACGCTGTGAAAAATATGACCATTTATTCAAGTAACATGCAAATTCACATCAACACTATTCATGATTTTTTTTGATTCCTATGAATTTAGAAGCTATTTTAACTCCCAAAATATCTGCAGATACCACAAGAATTACCAGCGCTTATAGGGCTATATATTTTCATCTCTTTGTGATATCGCCTTTCAGATCTTTGTCATTTTGGGAATCATCAGTTCTGGAAACAGAATATGGATACAATCACCATGTGACTGAACTCAATCAACCCTAAACCTGAAATAGCAAATGTGAAAAGCAGATACTCAGAGGTAATGAGTCCAGCGCTGTTTTGCAAGTAACACGCAGATGAATAAGTCCATATCCCATTTGAGGAGTATCAAAAATTTTCAACTGCCATTTGTATATGCTTATATACATACATCTATACTAATTAACAGAAACCACCCAGCTCTAAAGTCACCTCCAAAAAAGGAGCCATTTAGTTACTAGCCTGCAAAAGCTCTACACTGAAAGATCTATATTTTGAGGCTGTATTTCTTGCAGTAGTAACAAACTACTGTAAGAGCTTGCACTTACAGTGGGCGTCCTCTATTTTTTTTCATGTAGGCATAAACCTCAGCAAGCTCCCTGACACATACAGATACAAACAAGAAGGGCAATAGCAAGTGAAAACTGAAATCGGTAGAAGTGAGGGAAGAGTGTATTGACTATATTCACAGGGGCTGTTGTTTCGAAGTTTACAAATGCTGACACAAGTTTAGTCAAAGACATGACAAATAAGGGAATAGAAACAAAAGGCTATCTATTAAGCTTGTTTACAAACACACCTGGTAAAATACAGACAGGATATGCTGGGACAGAAAAATACTCTTGTCCTAATGTACACTTGGAGGTTATAGAAATCTAAACTGGGCCACAAAACAAGGGCTGTGTATTTTTGAACATCCAAAAGCCAGAAAGTCACTTTAACATAACCAAAAGTCTGCACAACAACATATAAAGATATAGATTTAAAAACTGGAAACAACTGCATTTATTCAATTTATTGCTTTTTAAGAGGACTATGCAAATGATACCATTTGCTGGCCATTTGTATGCACTGGGCATAGACGGTAGTCTAAAATACTCTCCTTTACAAGGGAAACCAAGCAGGTAGCTTTAACTCAGCCTTCAGATATTAATATTTCACACAATATTTGCTCCATGTTTATCTGAACACCCAGAACACACATAACAGATGCAGGTTACCACATGTGCAGTCACTGACAAACGCAACCATCTACAATGCTTTCATACTAAACCCCAGTGCATGTAAAAGTTAATGCGTGTTAGTATTCATGCTATCCCTGCTCGTCCACTCTGTCACTGAATTTGTAGATAACATGTTTAGAGAAGGTCACTGAATTTTTAGCCATCTGTAATAGTGATCACAAGGTGCTGATTTCCCTCATAGCTGCCAGTAATGAAGAACGACCGGTGACAGAAGATAGAATGAAAAGTGATCATTTAGTAAGTCTTTCCAAAAAAGGTCAAAAGATCCGTCAAATTCCTTGTTTCTAAAAATAAAGGCATTTTTCCAAATATTAACTCTTCCTGTGGCTGCTATGGAAAAGTTATACTACTAAAAAAATACAGTAAACTTGCACCCATACCATGACAGAGCTTGAAAATACACAGTAGACTCTCTCTTTTAAACAAAGACAGCAATTAGCCATTACTGGAAATCTTTAAAACAAGGCTGCATGTGTTCCCAAATTCGACTTCCAGCTCCAACCACTAGAGTAGGAATTAGGTAATGAAGGTCCTATGGCAAACTCTGTAGTCCGCAGGAGATGAGAATAGATGATCCAATAGTGTTCCCTCTTATCTGAAAATGTTTCACCATCTATTTTGGCTAATACAGATACAGAGAGTAAAAACTTCTTTTTCAGGGGTGTTAGAATAATAAACAGTTGCTCTGCTTACTTCTTGTTAATTCTTCATGCCAGGTACTTCACAGCAACGAGTCCCCCACAACTACAGTTCTGTGTTTCATGTGCAGTTATGGAGTTCTAGGATGAGCTCTGCTCTGTGCACTGTTTTACTCCTGATCTGGTCAAAGCAGAGGCAATGAGGAGCACGGATCCGAATACTTAACACAGGCCATTTTGTTTGCAGTCCTACAATAAGAATGGCCTGGATTTTACTCTTATCAGGTGCAAAGATCCTACTTTGCTTAGGCTTATCAATACATCAACATAGAACTGAAATGTAGAATGAAAAATTTCTACTGAAATGATGAGATCATTCCATACTTCTCTGAAAAATTATAAGCTTGTTAAAGAGGCATTCAAAAGGAAGTCTGCTAAGCACAAAATAAATGCTTTCTATAATTAACCTACTTTTTTTTCAAAGTTAAATTCACAATTACATGTACAACGTAATAAATCATAGAATCATAGATTCATAGAATAGTTAGCATTGGAAAGGACCTTCAGATCATCCTGTTCCAACCCCCTGCCATGGGCAGGCATGCCTCACGCTAGACCATGTCGTCCAAGGCTCTGTCCAGCCTGGCCTTGAACACTGCCAGGGATGGAGCATTTACCACTTCTTTGCGCAACCTACTCCAGTGCCTCACCACCCTCACAGTAAACAACTCCTTGTATCTAACCTGAACTTCCCCTGTATCAATTTGAACCCATCACCCCTTGTCCTGTCACTACAGGATGAAGAGTCCCTTTCCAGGATCCTTGTAGGCCCCCTTCATATACAAGCAAACAAAAAGGTCCCAGAATCAATTTTAAGAAATCTAGTCCCTGAAAGTCTCCAGACCACCAGCTATGAAGGCAGTTATCAGTTATGCAAGTGAAGTGATTGTCCAATAATAGATCATTACCAGAACTTGCATTCTGATTCATGTATCTACTGTAAGAACTCAACTTCACAAATCAGATTAAATTATCATTCTGTTAGATTTTCTGATTATGTTGGAATAAGCAGCAGGGTATACTGCGCAAATATAACCCTGAGGCACTAAAGTCAAAATGGACTATTCGATGATGCCCAGTGAGAATACGTTTTCAGTCTTATCCAGTAGTATGTCAGAAAATTTCCATGTATAACAACACACGACACTTGTGTTTGAGAGATCTGATTATAATTATGTATATACTTAGAGAGATATATTATGCACAGGCACTTTAGTGAGAAAAAAATGCACTAACACACGGGTACTGATGCACTGAGACAGACAGTACCTGGTCTTGGCTCAGGCTTTGTAAGAGATAAGTGGTTTAGAGGTTCATTCCCTTGATTGTCTGAACACTTCCACTGTTTCAAGGAATGCACCCTATAACATCAATATGCCAAAAAAAATTACTTACTTTAAAAGCCTTTCATTCAGACATTTCAGTGTTTACCCAGCTACACGATGATGCAGATGCTGAGCTCATTCACCACAGTCTTTTTAGACAGAGCAGTGCTGCCTGAAATACTAAATAATTTTATTACTTAACAGGAAGCTGCTCATAGCTTGTCAGTTCATGAGCAATTCCTCAAATTCATCACCTGCATCAGCTCTATCATCATCTCTTTAGTACTGGATGGTTCCAGGTCGTCTCTGGTACAACATAGAAAGTACTTCACATTCAAAACCTTATTAAGAGGCGGTTCAATATGTTAAATTAGGCAGTAATTTCATTCCTGCCCCAGAAAAACAGATGAAAAGATATTTCTATGCATTCCAGTTATACTCTATTAATACTCAGCACTTTTGCCAATCAATATACTTATTTTGACACTTAATAAGGAAAAATATTAATAAAGAATTTCATTTCTTAAACAAGAATTGACAGGTAAAACATGGGAACTCATGTGCTATCAACAGGAGTCAAAACTGGCAAAGAAGCTATTCAACAGTCAATTTGTCTTCTATTACTGTAAAACTCAGGGGTTTTTAGGAAAAGTTTTCAGTAACAGATTACATGGAAGAGGCATTGCATTTTTCCCTAGTGCAAGACAAAGGTTAAATGTTACCTACATTTCATCACTAGTATAATCCTCCTGAGCCATGTATTTATTGTATCAGATTTTGTAATAAAGTACACTGGACCACAGTTCATCAGCCCTTTCATACAATTTGCATGAAACAGGTAACCAGCAGCTGGTGATAATGTATTTCAGGAAGCCCTTTTGGTGTAAATGAGTATGAACCATCATTTTGCCACTTTAAACAGATACTTGTAGATTGTGTTATACAAACTATGCTCACGTTTGTTACCAGCTGTGCTAAGCATTTATGCTTTATTTGAATTAAAATTTATAATCACATTAGTCAACATGGGTTAAAACATGAGTAAAGGTTTGAAAGCCTAGTTGGTGAATACTAAGTAATGTTCAAAGAGTATTTTCAGTTTAAGAAAAGACTGACTACTTCTGGGAATAAAACAGGATGTAGCGGAAATCTCTCAGGAGCTTGTCCCACAACTGAGATCTGCATTTCCCTGACTACAAAGACTTAGATGGCATTGACTGCTCAACATAGCTTCTATGATCCCACAATAAAATGATATTTTGTTTCTTTAAATTAAGACATGGATACCAAAGCAGATTTTAAATCCAATTCACACATAAATTTCTATTTCCCACAGTCTATTCTAATCTTTAGCATTCACATTCACTGCCCAATAATAATCTGACAGACGTAATAATGGTACTGCAAAATGATAAGAGATAGTATCAAAATTAAGTTGTCACTCTGACATCAAAAACGAATATATTCAACAGTATTCATCAAATAGAAGTTAAAGTCTCCGAATGGTTTATCAACCTCATAACTCAAATATATACTATAAATTTCATACATTTTTATTTTGCAAATCAGTAAAATGATAAAATCTCCTATGTTAAAGTTGAGCTTATGTTTACTGTAGACAACAGAAAAGGCAGTCTACCAGCTTTAGGAAGATCAGTTTTTGCACTGGCAACCTACGGCACATCAGAATCAAAGGTTACAAGTCTAGCTATGCTTTTCCTTTACTATGTCATGACAGTAAATACTTGTATTTTTACTTCCTTCTGAATTACAATCTGCAGTGAGGGTACATAAAGTCTACCTGCTGACTCTACAACAATTACTACAGTGATTTTTCATTTGTAAAGCCCAAGCTCTTCTGTTCACATTGCACATAATTTCCCTGCCATGTTTGTTCATAAATAATTAGGATCCAGAAATAAAAATGTGGTAAGAGATATCTTGCTACATTTCCTATTATTTCCTCTATTCTAGCTATTACTTATTCTGGCACCATTACTACAGCGGCAGAAGGAGCAAAACAGCTTTTGATACTTAGAGATTAAAGGAAAAAATTCTTGCTCCTTGTGGGTTTGGGAAGGGATAAGTTTTAACTAATACAGGCAGTACCCTGAATTTCTGTCAACTTCAAGATATGCATGCTTGTGGATGACCATTATGCATCCTGCTTCACCTAACAGAATCTAGGACAATGACTCCAGCTTTAAGGCACTCTACCGCCATATTTGTCCACAGTGATATCCCCAGCAATACTGTTCCTCTAGCATGATGCAAGTGCTACAGCTGGACCCTGCGTTCAGTGCTCTGCAGCCTGCTGAACAGAAGAAATTCTTGAAATGAAGGAAATGGTGAAGAGCAAAGCTACTAGAAATGCTTACTAGCAAAGGCCTGGCAGAAATGCAGGCCACAAAGCATAAATCAAGGCAGCTTCTCCTTTGTTTCCAACCTCATTTGAATCATATACCACAAATTCCAAGCTCTGCACCAAAGAGCTTTGCCTGCCAAAGTGTCCTGCACTAATTTAGGTATGTTCTGACGTATTTTTTTTTGCAAGACAGATTATAAAACCTGAGCCAGATTCATACTTAATTTGCCTAGATTCTCTTACCTTCTCTAGTGCGGAACTTATTTCAGGTCACCGCGTAACACACCATGTTGTTATAAAAGGTATGAGTAGCCAAAGCTCTCATAGGTATGATTGTCTAACCAAAGCTCTTATTATAATATCCCTTCATCATGAGCTCTCTTCTGTTTCCAGCTCCAGTTTTACATAACATACTAAAATTGCTGGATTAGCATTAAAACAAACAATAATGATAAGAAAAAAGAAGTACTAGACAAAGTACTAACAAAAGAGATTACCCTGGCTGATATTAGATTTTAGTACTGATATTCTCTGACAGTTAACGGAGAAAAAGCAAATATTCTCGGTTGCTGAAGCATGAAAACATCTAGTCCAAATTCTTGTATTACCTCAATGATGCAATAATGGTTTTTAACAGAAGCCTGTCTTCCAGAAAGGCAATAAAATTTAAGATTTCAAGAAATTAAGACCCTATGACCTTCCTTGGGAATTCACGTCAAAGACTAACTACAGATATTGCTAAAACTATTAAGGCAATTTGTCAGACTCGAATTTGAAGCCACCAATGCATTTCCCTGTTAGAAAACTTTCAAATGGCCGTTTTATTCCTGAGAAGGGACACATACAAAACAGTAAATCCATCATTCAGTCTTCTTTTTAACAAACTAAATCAGACTGAGATCTGCAAGTCTGCCATTATAACATACTTTGTCCAGCCAAATTATTTTTCTCTCCCTTCTCTAAATCTATCAAGATTTCTACAGTTGTCTTTCTCATTCACAAAAACAAAAAGACAAGGCAAGCAAAAGAGAGAGAAAACAGTAAAAACTTCCCTAACAAGCACTGCCTTCTGGTTACATAGCCCTTACCTAGATTTCACAGACTGGTAATTTATATCTCCACCATAAGAAAGACCTCAACCAGAATTAAACTAGCAATGTAGCAGTTGTCTGTTAAACTTCAGTGCCATTAACACACACTCCTGTTGGTAAGGTAATTAACCAGCTCTCCAAGTAATAACCCTTATATTAAGGTACAGGATCATGGAGAGCTGTATCATGAATTCACTTCTCAAGAAAATGAAGGATGCATTCTGCTTCTTCGTGGGAAATAAATTTATTGATTTTATCTTTATCCAAATTACCAACCACTTCATGAGAAGCCAGCCTTTTCTCTGGAGATGAGGTAACCTACTGGCATTTTTGTGCAGTCCCTTAAGAGAGACCTCCCGATATCGTCATCATGAAGGCCAGGGGCAGTGAGCATGCCCCGGATCAGAAAAAGGAAATATAAACTCTTTCTCTTTGCACCCTCTTTTCAGGTAAAGATTAGAATGAGCTTTGACTTTGTATGGCAGGTATAAAGTCTCCAGTCTGTAAACCACAGCTGCTGCTAGTCACAGAAGTACTGGAGTTTCTAGGATGGTTTAGGCTGCCACCTATAATCAGACTTGTGTGCTTCCTAACTAAGAAGGCTGCCAGAAAAGTAATGGTCTGTAGCTAGCTGGTACAATCAAAGTCTCTGCTATTGTGCAGCAGGGAGAGAGAGACTGCCAGATAAATATTTAGGACATTTTGAGAACATTTCTTTACAAGTAATAGATTTCTCAGTGTTAATTCTTTTGCTGTCTCTTTCTTGTCTCCCCTCCCCTGCTTCTAAAACAAGTGATTTATAAGATAGGGAGACCTTTCTAAATCACAGACTACTCCTGCACAGTCTGTGGCTCAAAACAGCAGTTATCTCAGCAATTGGACTTATATCACATTCAAAACTGGACTTCTAATTAATCCCAGTATCATCTCCAGACTGATGGTAATAAAGACTATTTACCCATTCCTAAAGCAGGTTCTCAGAGTATGATCATTAGCTACAGAATTACTCTATTAACTACAATCCTACTAAATTGTTTGATGGCATCATTCAAGGTATTGTATTCAACTGATACAGCTTGACCAAACTGACAGCTCATTAATGAAGCACTATCAGCTTTATAGTCAAGCACCAAGAAGCTCAAGAATGTTTTCTTCAACTCTAATACTACCTCTCATTTTGAGGATTAATCTTCATGTAGTTCGTGAATATGATCATGATTTAGAAGCTCCTTTTTTTTTCCTTATTACTGAGACAGAAACAGACAACACTCACAATTACTGTATCATTAGAGAACTACATAAAAATTCCTTTTGCTTCAAGGAAAGCATCTAAGCCTTTAAAAATTAACATTTTGCTATACACTAAAAAAGAATTCTCAAGCACAACAGCAGGATTTTTCAAGTGGGACATTACTTACCCTTAACCACTGTGACTGATTTTTCACTAGACACAGTTCTCACCTAGTGCTGCTAACTCCCTGCCTTTCACTAACAAATGAAGTTAACACAGAAAACAAAGACATCATAACAAAGACATCGTAACAAAGACATCATTTCTTGGACTTTCGACTCTCTAACTATATAAATGCATTGTTAAAAAAAAATCAGTGGAAAATTTCAGGTGGACAAAAGTAACACAGATCATGTCCATTAAGCAACGGCACAGGAGATCTGCCTGGTATTTTGAAATCAGAGTATTTCCTGTAGTCCTTCTAATTATCTCACCCCTCACATAGCACGAAAGCATGTATGTATTCTCCAAATCAATGCTGTTTGATCATTAACCAGTTCAAACACAGCAGTCACAAGAGACTGAGAAACATTTTTCATAGTATACATTTCAACTGGCTTTCAAAGAGGAGCATGGTGATCAAGAAAGATCACTTTGTCACAGTAAAACCCTCATAACCCAACAACTAGTCCTTGCAATAACTGTTGAAAAAGTTCATTTGTAATGCCACAGGTAAGAAAGCTTGTAACTTCACACTTAAATCAGTTCTCCAAGCTGAGATCTGATACAGGATCTGATCCAGAGCCTGTGCCAGGTGCACATAGTAAAAGGTCACTGAAGCAGAAATGGACACAATCTGTGAAGACTCTGCTTGGTGACTAATACTGTGAGACTAAAAGGCTGGCTTGTTTAAAAGTCTGAAACCACAGGGAACTCAGGAGAAGCCTGAATACAATTTTGTAATCATAAAAGATAAGAGCAGGAGTTCTTCCCATCCTTCAGGCCACATCTGTCTTAAGGAAGAAGATAAGGGAACAGAAGAAGGTAGCCACTGAGTAGAAAGTCTATTAAATTATGGAAAGCTACCTCAAGACTGCAGAAAAGAAAGGCTTACATTTGTTGAAAGCACAAAGCACTGCTTCAAACATTTCCCGAGGGTGGAGGGAGGGAACGCAACACAGCCCTGCCTCTGTTCTTCCTGCAAATTTCCCATCATGAACACAGAAGCACTACCCCATAGCCCTGCCACAATCACGTATTACAGCAGAACTGCCTGCTCCCTTTCTCCCAAGCGGGTGACTCCCAGAGCTCTCCAAGGTCTCAGAATTGCTGACATAAGCTCTTCTCAGAGCACAAACCAAAACAAGGGAGAGGGAGAAAACTCAGACCCATTGGGAGTGAGGTAGCTCCAAATACAAGTTAACAAGAAGAAACCTCCACATCGGTACACCTGCAAAGTGGTGCATTGGCCCCATACAGTTCCTCTTCAGCATGGACAAAAGCTCTCTTCTTTGCCTTCCACCAGAGCCACATGTGTACCAAGCTCCTGGGAAGGCTGTCTCCCACTCCCTACTCTTTCCCGCCACAGCTGGAAACTTCCCATGGCTGAAAGGTCTCAGCAGCATACCAGGACACAACCTTCCCCCCAGGGATCCAGCCAGCAAGGAAGGTAGATGGAACCAACACAAGGTTAATGGAAGATCTCTTTCAGCTGTCCAATACAACCATTTACCAAAACACAACAAAGAAAGCAGAAGTGTTGCAGCCGGTTATAATTACATCTGTTGGCTTTAGAATAAAAAAAGAGATGTCTCTTCAACATTGCTGGTGCATCAGTATGAGAAGAACAAGCAAACTAGAGCATTCTGCTGGGTAAGTGGACCAACTGAAGGGCTGAGACATTGCTACTTTACTCCAAGAGGATTCTGTGGAACTGTTCTCTTACAATGCTCTAAAATTTAAGCTGAATAGTTTGGGGATAGTACAGTTCCAAGTACTGCAAGGCCCTGAGCACTTTGATTCCCAGTGCAGATAGATCATGTGCCTACTGCTTCAACATATTGCTGTGTTGCTGTGAGTCACTTTTTCCTCATGAGGCTATAAAAGAGAAGCAAAAGATACTTTTGTGACAAAAAACCTGCTCCAAATTCTGACCTGCTGATGCAGACTAAGACACAGAATCACAAAATCACAGAATAGTTTGGGAAGGGACCACCAAAGCTCATCTAGTCCAACCCCCTGCAATAAGCAGGGCTATCTTCAACTAGATCAGGTTGCCCAGAACCACATCCAGCCTAGCCTTGAATGCCTTCAGGGATGGGGCACCCACCACCTCTCTGGGCAATCTGCGCCAATGTGTTACCACCTTCATTGTAAAGAATTTTTTCCTCACATCTGGCCTGAATCATAGAACCATAGAATGGTTTGGGTTGGAAAGGACCTTAAGATCATCCAGCTCCAACCCCCTGCCATGGGCAGGGACACCTCACACTAGATCATGTCACCCAAGACTCAGTCCAACCTGGCCTTGAACACTGCCAGGGATGGAGCATTTATCACTTCTGGGCAATCTTTCCTCTTTTAGCTTAAAACCATCACCCCCATCCTATCACTACAGGCCCTGCTAAAAAAGCACCTCCCTATCTTTCTTATAGGCCCTTTTTAAGAACTGAAAGGCAGCAATAAAGTCTCCCCAGAGTCTTCTCTTCTCCAGGCTGAACAACCCCAACTCAGCCCTTCTCATAGGAGAGGCATTCTTCCTGAGTCTGTTTCTCTTGAACCTGTACAAGGTCTCAGCAAGCATATTTTGCACACTGACTAGAAGCTGTCATTAACAGAAGTGATAGGGCTAACAGAACTCACCCACATGGTTCTTGGCAGATTTGTTAATGATTAATGTGCTCCCACAAGGAGGAAGACCATACTATGCCTCCATACCTATGGGGGACTCCATACTTGATGTTATCCAAACCACATATGGGATTTCTTAGAAATTCATTAATTTTTGTGATTTGGGATCTGGAAAATAATTGGGGAAACATATGGGATTTTTTTCATATTTTCAGTTATGCTATAGACTAAGTCTTTCCAACAGTTACTTGTGCTGTCAGATGATCTCTTTAAGAGATGATCTCTCACTATTCCCATGATTAATAAGCTATTTTAAAAAATGCATCAGCTATACAGCAATTTATTATTTTTGGTTGGCTCTAATAGGAAGTGATGCAGTGAAGCTCTGCAGACAGCTGAACATAATTCCATCACTACAGTATCTGGGCTATATAAATATGAGCAAAAGCATGAGATACATTTTAAACATACTATCTTGATGTCATTATTTTAGTTCATAGACTTAGAAAGAATCAGACTGAGTAGACATACTGATCCCCAAAGAACACCTCAGACAGTTATTTTATATTACTAAAAACTTGGACTTGTTTCTGACTTTATATTTTGAGGTTTCGCTTTCAACTGCCTGAAATTAAAACCTGGTATTTTTTTCCAGAATGTTGTCTCCTACCCTTCACAAATTACGTATCTGGAAGTAAAACAAAAGATTTCATCACATTCTACAGATATCAATTTAAGTTAAATTGTCCTCACATACATACAGCTTTCAATATAGCAAGCCATTTGTCTTATTTACATACAGTCTCAGTCATTAGTGCTTATATATCCTTCCCCTTTCGTTTCTTTTCCCTTTCCTCTCCTCCCCTTTCCTTTCCTCTCCTTTCCCTTTCCCTTCCCTTTCCCTTCCCTTCCTTCTCCTTCCTTTCATTTCCTTTCCTTTCCTCTCCTGTCCTCTCCTTTCTCTTTTCTTATATATAAAGAAAATATATATGAGCTCTAATATGTATGTGTGTGTACATACATACACACACACACATATAAATACAATACCTACATATAAATAAAATACATACACATACTCATGTGTATAACATGTATCTATGTTAGAACCTCCGATTTTCAGTGCCATATTATTTGTGGCCAAATTCCTATGAAAAAGAAAACTGTAATTACCTTTGAGGTATCTGTGAGGTACCCAAAATCAGCAGAACAGGCTCTGACATAGGAAAACTACACACAATACGGTACATAAACCAGGCAGTAAAATCAGAAATATTTTGAAAATTCAAGACTTTAAATACAAGATCTGTCAACCTGTAAAGGAAAATACAGTGGCTGGTTATTGCTTAATATCACTTGTGATCTTTTATAGTTTGGTCTACAGTAATAATATATGTTGGTTATAAATTTTACATGTTTTCTACTATTGCTATATGTACTTTAAAATGTGGGTTATCTTGTAATTTATACAATCATAGAAAGTATTCATGCAGTTCTGTAACTGAATAAATACTACTTATTAAAATAGCAAAGGCTGTAATTTATCTTTCACTATCAACTCGTAATTCCTTTTTGTTTCAGAGTTTCAGTACAACAGTTCACTATTCTTATTTCTTCAGAATGAAAACCTGATAATTAAACAGAAGGCATTCTTACACTGTGTGAAAATTCCCATAGATTGCTAAATGGGAAGTGGAAAGACTGCACTAGAGAGAAAACAGAGTATTCAGACATCCGCAGCCCACAGTACAAAGTAAGACCGTATAATGGAGAGAAGCAACAGGAAATAGTCTAGTTTCACTTTAAGCCTAGCCTCCCTAAAAATGGATCAGACATGCTGTCATGCACCATGATTCCCTATATAAGTCACATGTAAACAAAGCTGAGAAGCTGCAACCTTTTATGCTTGTTTGCTCCTTCAAAACAGGTAGTGAACCCTAGACCCTAGACCTCCCCGCTTCTTTTTCTCACAGATTGCTGTTTGGAAGGTGTTTCCTCTACAGTTCCAGAAAACAAGACTAAAAGCCACCCAGCCTAGGAACAATTCTCCAGGAAAGCAAACCAAACTCAACTTGTTCACTGCTGCACTTGGCACATAGTCAATGTCTGCTCAACAAATGAAGACACTGCCTCAGTCACAGTGAGATTTACACTTTAGTAGAGGACAAATGAAGACCACAGAGTATTTAAAGCTTTCAAACATAATGCTTGTATAGGCAATCTCCAGAGCCACAAAGCTTACTTTGGAAAACATCAATGTCACTCCCGATGATTACAGAAACTGCAGAAATCCCTAAAACGCTCTTTCATAGTGTTTCATCTGATTCACCCTGCAGTAAGTTTTCAGCGCTGCTTCTCCGTTCTTCAGATGCAGGAGTCACTGGATTTTTCAAAGACCACTTTCAAAGCTCTGAAGACTCAATTCTTAACTAGCACAATCCACACTACAAAACTGACCCTACAGTGTTGATATGGTCACCTCCCATTATGAACTACGAACTACTACAGTAACGAGTGGGGAAACCAATGAGGTAATGGTAAAAAGCTGGTAAAAGCTGGACTACACAAAATACTGAGAAAATGCAAGGAACTTTCTTAAAAGCAGCAAGCCAAAAATCAGAAATATTAGGGATAACAGGAAAGCAAACTGCAGCACTCTATGCGGTCAATGTGTTGCATTTGCCTGAACTAGTCAAAAGCAGAGTGACCCCACAGAAACTAAAAAAGAGGAAGAGAATACATCTCAACCTGCAGAACAGTCAGGGACAAACACACCTTTATGAAATTCTATTTCTGAACTACTTAACCTCTGTGTCGCTGATACGTACATACACACTCCTAGCACAGAGAAGAATTTTACAGTGAAAATCCTTTCCATTTACATCCTTGAGACCTTGGAAACAAGATGGAAGTAAAAAGAGAAGATACTAGAAACTCCTAAAGTAGGGGCAAAGTCGGTCAAAAGACTTCTATGGAATCCATGTGTTAAAGGACAATATTTACTGAGCCGCCTCTAATAACAACATGGTTCAAAGTCAGTAGCCTTGTGCTCAACCACTTTCTCTTTGTAGCAGTCAGCATGACCTTTGGTCACAAGAGGAATCAGATCAATAGTATCAACATGAACTAATCCTTGCTGAAGCATTTCTTTCTTTTTTGTCCTTTGCTAAGCCAAGAAAGCAAAATTGCCCCAACTCTTAAATTATGAGCTGAAGATGATATACCTGAAGTTCTGTGCTTAGACAGTTTTAAAAGTAATCAATTTTTTTAGAGCTAAGCAATTCAGTATTTCCTTTGTAAACTGATCTGAACATTGCTGTGGTCAGAAAGTGTGTGTACTCAGTTTTGGCAGCAATGGTTTACAGACCAAATCATTTCTAAATGCCACATTGTTATAACCTTCACAGTTTGCAAAATTAAAAACCCGAGTGGATGTATGATAACAGAAATCCAATTTTAGAATCATAGAATTATAGAACAGTTAGGGTTGGAAAGGACCTTAAGATCATCCAGCTCCAACCCTCTGCCATGGGCAGGGATGCCTCACATTAGACCATGTCACCCATGGCTCTGTCCAACCAGGCCTTGAACACTGCCAGGGATGGAGCATTCACAGCTTCTCTGGGCATTTCCTGGATTAATTCTAGTCCGCATTTATTATTTGGTTGTTCTATTGATGCACACAGCAAAAAATGTGGTAAAATCTTATTCAAGTAAAATGACCAAAAGATAGTAAAATAGAATGATTTTTAAGAATGTTTTAACTTGGAAATCAAAGATATTACAAACAATGCTGACTATGCTCATGCTAGATGTAAGTTTCTAATGTCTAATTGCATACGGAATACATGTAGGAGAGAAAAACACATTAATGTATGTATTGCTGTCTGAAGTAGTAAAACCACACAGATAGATAAAGTAAGATTTTTATATAAATAGCAACACAGGATAGACAAATAATACATATTCAGATGTAAGGTTGTAGGAGAATATATTTTATGTAATTTTTCAAATTGTATGCAGCCAAGATATTCCTCTTAATGTAGAAAAAAATTAGGTAGAACTCGGAATCACCTAGTCCATCCTCTTCTCCTGCACTGCTCTAACTGATGTCCAAAAATCATTAATTGGACTTCTTCAACTTCCTTACGAAACCTTCACATGATAAAAAAGGTAAGTTGCTGTCACTTATTTTCTATGGAGATCCGTCAACTTCCGATTTTTTTTCCTTGTGAAGCAGTGAAGATATAAAGAAACTATTCAAAAGCAGCAGCTTAACCTTCTGGACTTTCAAGGTTCTGGAAACTTAAAAAGAGTCTTCCCTTTCTGTGTTACCACATCTTTTTCTCCAGCAGTAAGTTACCTATTTTGTCCTGCTAATACTGTAGCATCTCACGTGTGTGATGTTAGCACTGGTGAGCCTACCTGCTGTGTACTCACCATGGTGATGTGAATATCTGAATCC
Source organism: Psittacus erithacus (assembly GCA_009867235.2). Taxonomy (NCBI): domain Eukaryota; kingdom Metazoa; phylum Chordata; class Aves; order Psittaciformes; family Psittacidae; genus Psittacus; species Psittacus erithacus. Next base: position 88,670 of record WYDI02023772.1, on the reverse strand, counting down.
AAGTGGAAACACTGTCACAGCCCCATTACTCTTGCTGGTGCACTAAAGGATTCAACATTACAACGCTACTGTAGGCAGATATTTTAAGCTTCAGCAATTCTACCTTTGAGACAGGGCAATTAAATTTGGTCAAGAAAGGTTAGAACTGTAAAGCATAAGGAAATGATGAGCACAAATCAAAGAAAGAAAGGAGATGAGATTTCAGGCCTTCTTGATTTCTAATTTATTAAGGAAAGAAGCAGAGGGCAGATCATTCTACAGATTTTGTGATTCCTGAAACGTTGTGTTTTGAGAGCTCATTCTAGTAATATCAATAAGTAACCTAAATAGATGAAACAAACTAATAAAATCCATGCATTTTTTCTCCTCGAAAGAGCAGCAATTAAGGAAAAGGCAAACACTACATAAGCTTTTTAAGACGCCTGCCAAAATTCTGCTCATTTTCATTCCTCAGCTATTTAATAATTCAGGCAGCACATTGCAGTCAAAATGCCCATTTGCCATTTTTGCATTTGTATAAAGCATTAGTCAGTGTTTTTTAATCATGTTGCCTATCTTTGGAACTGTCATTGCCCTTTCTCATCTCGCTACTTTAAGGAGAAAGACCAGTGATAACAATTTCATGCCTTGCAAACAAACATGCAGCGCTACCTCTGTTTTGGAAAACAGAATATACATTCTAAATTTCATCCTCACAACTTTCCAAAACAATGATTTATCCTCACACTCCCATGAGGTAAAACTACTTCTAAATAGCTCTGCTTGTTCTATTCTGCTATTGTTTCCATTTGAATGGATTAGTTAAGTCTACCCAGACAGAAAACTGCAGTAACTCATCCAATTTTTGAGGGGCTGCAAGTAGACCAAATGCATGCCACAGCCATACCTTGGAAGCCATGTATCAGCATTACTATAGCAGCAAATTTGTGCTAACAGTGAAGAGTACTCTAAAAAGAAATGCAAGAAAACCCCAAAATCCATTCTTTGCAACATTTGAGCACAGGAGAATAACTACAATAAAAGTAAGCAACCAAATAATGTTCATAAAACTACTGAACATATAGCTTATCCCAAACTAATCCATCAGCTAACTTTAATGGCGCTAAGGATCCTGTGGAAAAACCCCTGTGTGTTCAGGTAATTAAAGATCACCTCTCGAGTATTTCCCAGAGAAAGAATTAAAATTATAATGGCAGATACAAGCATGACAACCTTCTATTTTAAACACATGGCTTCCTGAGTTATATTTGTTCTTATCATAAGAAAAATTGGTTTTCCAGTCTCTCTGAATTAAAATAAATACTTTACAGGATCTAATATCACCATTAGGTAACAGATACATGAAAAACAGACAATTTATTGTGCATGAACTCATTGTGAGAACCTTGAAATGTTTCCACGTGTAAGGATAATTCCAGTGATGCACTCGTTTATTGCAGCTTGCCTACAAGTTTACACTCAGCAATTGTGCAACAGATTTCATTCTTAAAATCTAAGGAACCTCCAGAAATGATACTAGTTTAAAATCTGAACTTCCTAGCCTACAGAAAAAGAAAAGGTCTAAACAGCATCTTAAAAAGCCATTCTGGAACTAGGAGCAAAGATAACCCAGCTTCATTTTGGACTGTGCCAATTTAGAATTATCAAGTTATGGAGTGTATTTTTGGTGCTATTAAGTTTGATAGTATGTTGCTTGGAAACAGCAAAGGAAATAGTTTCACCTAATTAAATTAGCTGATAGCAGGATCTTTGGAATAGCTTCAAAAGGCACAGGAACAGATGACTGGAAAACGGAGTAGCCTTCCTGATTTCGTGTGTGATGATTTGTAAATGATTACATTAAAAAGAAAGTGATTCATAATGAGCTTTTAAGACAAAAGAGGATTACTACAATGAGATAATTTTATCTTTCACATAATACAGGTATAGGGTTTTGTTATGTGGTTCTTGAATTACTGTGATTCTGTTTTAACAGGCATATGTAAGTTAGAAAGATTGGTATTGCTTTAAAGATGTCAACACAAAGCACTAATCAACAGTTCAGACTATGCATCCTCCCTTCTTACACTGAGCTGCAGAACTGTCTTATAAAACCATATTCAGACAAGAGCCTTGCATGAAGACAGTCTCATTCTCTTACTTGATACAGAGAAATACATGCTGCTTGCTGTCTCTTTCCTCTTCCTAAACCACACATCCTGTGGTCATGCAAAACCGTGACAAGGAAGGTGGATACCTTGTCAACATGAAGTCACTTCCTCAAACAGAAAACACCTACAATCAAATTATCTGCTTCTTCCTAGAGGCTTCTCTGAATTTTTGCTTATGGAAAACTAGGCAACAGTATTTCATCAGATAAATAGTGTTTTGGGAGATACAATTAAAAATTAATGACTACTGATAAGCCTTCTTAACCAAGAAGTGGAACACACCACAAAATTTATACAGTCCTTTAGAACAGATGTATTGTATACCACCAGCATGTCTTGAGAAAGATACCTAAACCATAATCCAGATCACTAAGACGGCAATCTTTTAACCACTGAGAATAACTTTCCTAGACAGGTGTAGGCAAGGCTGCCAAAGTCCGTTCCTCAGAGATCATTGGGTGGTCCCCAAATGCCTTTATTCAGATGCTTTATTAACCAGCCAGAAACAAAGGTATCAGCTAATTTCATAAGGTTCTTTCTGTCATCAGAGAGATGATGCTTCTACTGAGGCTTCACGGAGTTGCTGAGTAGGTCAAGGTAAAATTACCAGGGCTGGTAAAATCTGCAAGTAACACAAAGGCTATTGTTCAAGGAAAAATTCCTGCTGAATTCCAGAGCCTGTGGCCCAGGCAAACAATATAGAGGACTGAATCCTGAAAAGTAGTGACTAAATAGGATTCAGGAATCATAACATGCCAGCAATTCATTTTGAACTACTTCTAAAAACAAAGGCTACCATGGTGACATGGATATGTGCAATGACATCAGAGAAAATATTAAAAGAGCTCATGGAATATAGTGATATTCATAGATAAAAAAGGGAAAATGGACTGAAAAGAATCAAGGCAAGTATATAAGCTATCAGTACAGTTCATCAAAAAGAAGACTGAGATAGTTTGCTTATTGTCTATAAATCTGCTTCAAGAAGAAAAAAAAAATACTACTAAAGGGCACTTTAATCTTTATTAAGAAGCAATTCCTGAAAGCTGAACCTGAAAAAGAATCAAATTGGAAATATGGAACAAAGTTTTTGTTGCTTCTCTGTTAGCTAATGAACATAATAGTGGAAACTAGTGAAAAAGGGTGAATTGTGCATTTTCTGTCTTCACATCAAATCTTATTCTTACTGATAAGGTAATAATTAACTAACGCAGTATGAGATCCTTATTTATTGATATGATATTTCATTGACAACACAGGAAGACAGGAAGGGTTTCAAAGATCACGGAATGTATACAAAACAGGTATCTTGTGTACCATTTAAAATTAATGCCATGGTGGCTTTCGTAATTCAGTGACTGTAAAATAGCAAAATCCATGTGGGACAGCAGCTGGCTGACAGGCTGGCGGAGCTCAGTCTTTAACTAAGGTGCCTGGTTCCAGGGAAAGACCTCAGTGGCTTTGCCATAGTTCATGTAACTCCTAGGTAATTAGGTACCTTTAAACAGTCAAACTGCCTGATACTGACAACTGCCATCAAACACATTTGTGTCCAGGGTTTAAATCCAAGGGAATATAAATGCAATAGATAAAAGTGAAAGTAGTTCAAAATGTAAGGAGCACTTGGAAGGCAGAGTACTGCATCCACTTGCCTAAGTAAAATAATACCCATGAGCAAAGCTAGGAGCAAATTCCCTGACAGTCCATGTGACGTAATTGTAACTTAGCTCCCAGGCTCTGTTTGGAAGAGATGCATTTAGGAGGGAGTGGTTCAGAAGGCGAAATATTCCAAGGAGCACTCACCATAGGCAATGTGAAAAATCTATGACTGGTTTGGCTTCTTCTGCCCTATACAGTTTTTCAGCTCTATCCCCAAAGCTTTTTCATCCTCATATACCACTGCATGCATTCCTACTATATTCTAGAGCTCATAAGACACACTTTTATCATGTGTTATAAAAATACTGTGCTGCAGGGCTGAAACACAGCTCTCCCATCATTTCAGAGGCTTTGAAGCGAAAAGGGAAAACTAAAGAAAAAAACCCTTAGGCCCACAGTAGACCTCAGTCAAGCCTTACGCTGGGTGACGTCTCAGGAAACAGAAAGACCTGAGTAGTTTTGAGGCAAGATACTCCATTCCTTGGAGTTCAACAAGCATTCCCTCAGATGGACACACCATTGCATTGTCCATTAATCTTCTGAGTCACCACTACTCACAGCTAAATGAAAAAAAAGTGAAAAAAGGATTTAGGTGGGGAAAGTTTGAAACAGGGGAAGAGATTCTGTCATTGACAGTGACTGAGAAAAAAGACAACAATTAGGTGCAAAATAGAATCTTGTTCATCAAGTCCTGAACATCAGTCCAGCTAACTAAAATCTTTGCTTTCATATTAAAACTCAGTAGAGTGTCGAAAAGCAAGATGAACCATGGTAAAAAAAAAAGGCAAGCTAAGAATGCTCTCCCTCTAGAGGTTAAAAATAATGAATCCTGCAGGATTTTCTTCTATGAATGTTGAAAGAATTGTTTTAGAACCTAAGGGCTGTGGATTCCTTTTCCAGGACTGCAAAAGGTCAGTAGAACGTGCAGTTTGCTTGAGCTTTTAAAAAATAAGTATAGATGGTAAAAAATTTCCCTGGCTCCAGGAAAACCCTGAAGCACGGCAGATGTCTATTCTGAATGTTTTCTGATTCATTCCCATGTATTTCTTCTATATTTGCAGTCTAGAGGGCAACATCCAGCATACAAATTGGCTGAGGTCTTTTCTGCTTGTACAACAGGAAACTGCTGCCTTAGCTACTCACATCCTACACTCGGAGGATGCAAGGGCATGTACTCCGCAAGCTCACTGGCACAGTCACTTGAAGCATAAAATATAGGTAATTTAATACCTTTTGACTATTTGAGTTTAGCAACCTTTTGGCACTTAAGAAACATGACTTGAATATTCCTTCAACATACTGCATTTTTGAAATTAAGTCAGTTTGGAAGTGAAAAGTCTCAGAATATTTGCTCTGTTCCATGTGTATTTTTCCATGCATACTCTTTTCCATAACATACATGCCTATTATACAACTGTTGTGTGCATAGTGTTTGATTTCTAATCTTTGTTAAGCTGTAAAATTGTGCTCGACTGATGAAACACACCTGCTTTTAGATACAAGGAAAACTACTTTGATTGAGAACTCTTTCTATATGTAAAAGATTTCCATTGACAATAATGAAATTAAACACGGAAATAAAACAACAAAAGCTTAAAGAGTGATGTCTGGATGTTATAAAACAGCTTAAAACTCAGCCACTCAATGAAGAACAGATTGTTATGCATAAAATTACGCTCACAAGAGGAAAGTGTTCACTTGGAGTTAGATAATAGCAACAGAAAAGAAAAAGGGACAGAGCAAAGACAGAGTCATAACACTCTTCATGATTCCATCACAAGCTATCAGTAATACAATAAGATCTGACATAATTAGCTAAATAGTATAAGATAAGGAACAAGCTGACGTGAAAAATTGTGTTGCCTATGTGAATGCCACGTGTCATTAAATTTCATTCTAAAGAGCATCTGTCTCAGGCACTGAGGGTTATGTTTTAAAAAGAACTGTGCTTTATATTCCTAGCCTTTATGAAGATCATGCAGCTGCCAATGTACTGTCAAAATCAAAGAGCAAACCTCTCATGGCTAACTTCCCAGGACCTTTTTCTACTATTATTGTCATCATCAACCACACAGAAGCAGTAAACAATTTGTACACATGTAATCTTTGCCCTATGGGAATCTGCTTTTAACTGATTCAGGAATGATGTCAACAGTAGCTCACTTCTGGTAGTAAACTGCAAAATGTTAATGGTTCAATGCCCATGACAATTCCTCAGACTACTGGGAAATGAAAGGTAAAGGGAGAGGAGAATGCAAATTACAAACTCAGGCAAGTATTAAAATTATGGATATTAAGATACATACTGGTGCTTTAGGGTCACCTGTATTATCTGATGGGATGAAAACAATATAAAGCAAAAATGTGGTTAAAAGTATTAATATAAAGAACTGTCAAAGTTAGAAAGGGCACAGTCATTCTCCATAACATCTCAATTGGAAAGTTAAAGCTTACAACTACGGCATCATTTAAAACTGACTAACTAGGCAACTCATGCAGACATCACTCTTTTGAAGACAATAGCAAAAAGCTACTTGGAATTTTGTACTACTAGTATAGATATACTTCAGAAATGAAACAGAAATTGTCTAGACAGGCCTTGTATGTAGAAACTGTGACGAAAAAATAACCATTCTGCATCCCAAGAGAAGCTGCTGAAAACAAGGATGTTCCTCATTGAATTTTGCAGTCAGTGACCAGCACACATTAACAACATCTAGACTGTTAGTTACATATTTGCACTCAATCATTTGAAACCTACTATATTTGGAACTCTGTGACTCTGTGACTGTCCTGCTTGTTTGTCCAATCTTTCTGCTTTACCCTGTCTTTTTGATGGTAAACCATGTTTGCAAGATGCCTGACAAAGTGAAAATCAACCTAGTTAACACCTCCATAGCACCAAATGTTAGGTAGCAAATGAGGAAATCCTATTGTGTGGTTTCATGGTTGGTCTAAACAAATTTACGTCCACACTATCAATGAAAGTGATGCTCTTGACTTTCTCATTACTGTCCATGGCTGAGCAGTCCAATTTTCCTTGCGCTGACACTATGGCTCATTCCCCTGCTACACAAAAACAACAGGGAACCATTTGTGCTGGAAAGCAGCTCCACAACATAACACAAAACAACTCCTTCCCTGAGGATTGTACTTCCCGCTTCCCAGATCTGGCTCACCAGGCAGCAAGAGGGAGGGATGGGAATGCTGATTGGTGGCACAGGGTAATGAATAGAACCAGTCCTCAGAGTAGGAACACAGGCAGGTGAGATTCTATTAATGGTGAGGCTGCACTCTTTGACACAATGTTAAATATTCTATTGCAACATTTCCACCTTTTAGTCCTGAACTCCTCAAATCTAAAAGTAAGACTAAAAGGGGGAAATGCTTGGTTTTTCTCAGTGTTCATGATGAAAAAAAATCTTACTAAATTAAATTACCTCGGATTTGTGGGATTGTCACTTTGGAAAAAAGTCAACGCATCCTTATCTGCCCATAGACTAGAAACCTAACACAAGATACCCAGATTCTAAAATATCATAACAATACTTCAGTGAGTTTTCCCACTACCTTCTTTAGTATATCTGACTTCTCTGTGGCATTGCTGTTTCTAACTTAGATTTGTTTCTGTAGATTTTGGTACTACAGTAGTGACAATCAAAATGACAATGTGACAATCAAAAGTGAAACTACCATACTTAATATCAGTGTATATTATAAAGCAAGAAGTCAGCAAGTAACAGCAACCAGCAAGTGATTCTAATATTAATCTTACTTCCAATTTCTAATAATAGTCTACAAAGGAGAATACTTGAAATTGATACCTTGTCTAAAGGGAGAGTATGCAAACAGAAATAACCCAGCTTTTATTTTTTAGTACTCCTTGCACTATTTGCATCAGCACAGAACAGTTTCAGCAAAGAGGTTTCCAGTCATTCACCTTACCAATAGAATGAAACTAATGTGATTAGAGCTTCAAGCAAAGCTTTCAGTGAGCTCAGGGATGATGGAGAGAGATCTTAAGCTTTAGGCAAATATATATAACCTGTCATATAAATTTTAATGGCTGAAGAATCTTAAAAAAGAAAAAAATATCTTGACGTGTTTAAATCAAAAGTGACTTTATTTAATGTGTGAGTTGGCCCTGAACACATTAAAGCAGCAAAGCGAGAACACGTTTTTGCTGCAAGGTTTTTCTTTCCTTCCTTTCTTGTATTAAGTGTATCAAGTAAATATCTAGGAGAACATTTTTAAACATGAATATTCACTGTGGCATAGTATGCTCCAGATCACATTTCAAATTGCTTGAGTTATTCTGATCCTGAATTCTGAAAGAGGCATTGTAAGGGAAATCCAATTACAGGACGAAAGAACTGGATCCACATAATCTTAGGAACTTACTAAAGTGAAACAATACCATGATTTTACTTTTTTCTCACCTTCCCCATGGAGATGCTAGAAGAAGACCCCTCTTAAGCCTTCCCTCAGCACACTGGGAAAAAATAAGATAAAAAGAAGCAAATGGAGAATATCTAATGAGAGAAAGTGATGGTGGAAAGGAGAGCTGCAGGAATTGCAGAACCACTCTTCCTTAGTACTTCCTTATCCAACTGGTATATTCAGGACAGCTCACCATTCCCAGTTAACGCAGGTGACCTTCTCTAGGAAGGTCAAATACCCAACCGCAGCAACCCAAGCACTCATTAAGGCATGAAACCATAAGATTTCCAGGAATTACATCAAGTACGTAGGATCCCATTCTGAGAAGAGAATGCTTACAGATAAACAAGATGTGTTTTCCAACTGGTTCTGAAAAACTCCTTGCCCACGGTCACAAGTCAAGAAATCACTGCCTTAAATGGCTTTTTGATGTGGATGTTTAAGAATAAAACTGCATCAGAATTCTTCTAGTGGTGCTCCTAGTATTTTATCTTGGGACTGCTTTTCCTCTCCAGAAACCACTTCAGTCTGATAGGTCATGGATAAGGGATGAATAAGAAATACACAATATCTACATCTGTGAAGGAAAAAAAAACCCAAACACATCTGCAGAAAAGGAGAATTCTAGCCCAAGATTTTTTCACATTTGAATAGCTGTGAAGGGGCATTTTCCTTTAAGCATTACAAAACAAAATGCATTCGAGTGTAAAGTCGTTTCATAAACAGGAAACACAAATGTGGGGACCCAGTGCATTGCTAACCAAGGTAACTCACGTGTAAAGTACTTCTTATGATGCATTAGATGTGTCAGCATATTTCCAGGCTAAGAATAGAGTGGAATAAGCAGTTCATTATTTTTTTTCCCCATGAAAATAAATTGGAATTCATACTGCATATTACTCATGCAACTAGAAAACCGCAATCTTACATGTTTTCAGTTTTACTGCTTTTCTTTGCCAAACTGACTGAAATCAATTAAGGTGACACATTATGAAAATCATTGCACATAACAAATTCATAACTTCAAGAGCAGAAGCAGCACTAATTGCTCAAAAACTGTCTTAAACATTTATGAGTTACTGTAAAGTATGAAAAGAACACAGCCTCTAGTTACAAAAAGACAATCATACAGTCGGCAAAGATGTGACTACAGTCTAGGCAGGTAATTCGCAATGAACTCACCAAGCTTAGGTACTGTAATAAAGTTATCTGCAGCAGCATGATGATTAGTATGGCCTGACCTCCCAATGTGCTGCTTGTGTTAAATACCAATTATTGGCTTTTTACATGTTGCCTTCACATTAACAGCTACCTCACAATTTTAGTACTTCTACTTAAAGAAGCTGCCAAAGAAAATTATTAAGGGCAAGGAATGGCTGACAGGGTCACTTGTCTTGCTCAGCTTGCAGTAGGCTGAGGGGTGATCCCCTTGCATTCTACACCTTGCTCAAAGGGGCAGTGGAGTGGGATGTGTTGACAGGATACAAGAAAATAGAATGAAGCTGTGTCAGAGGAAGTTCAGATGGGACACTGGGAAAAGCTTCTTCACTGAGAGGGTGTCAGTTACTGGAACAGGCTCCCCAGGGAAGTGGTCATGTCACTCAACCTGTCACAGTTCAAGGAGTGTCTGGATGATGCTCTTAGTCATATGGTTTAGTTTTAGATAGTCCTGTGAGGAGCAGAGTTGAACTCAATGATGCTTAAGGGGCCCTTGCAACTTGAAATATTCTATGATTCCATCATTCACATGCTCAGGTAGAATGTGAGCCCATTCACTGAGTTCTTTCCTACCCCAGCTGCACTCCAGGCACCTAACTTAGGTATGCCCACAGCTGGTGGAGCCTGCAGGGGTGCTACACCCCAAGAAGTTTCAAAGTTTTTATAAAGACTGGAAAAAAACTACTTGAAACTGCAAGAGTATTTGAACAACCTCTGGAGACTTGCTGATGAATTCAGAAAACTGATGATACTTATTCCCCTCCTCCTTTCAACAACTGATCAAATTGCATTAAAATTAGTTAAAAACAGTACACGTTTTTCTTTTTGATATTCCACTGTTAGCAATTTTTGTCACTGGAATATTCTTTAATTGCACATAGAAGAAGAAACTGTTCCCTTACATTATGACCACCAAATCTTCAAGTTCTATATTTAACACAAATAATTTATGGAGTTATTTGTATACTTGCAAATCCTTTGTGCTCAGCTCCAAGTATCAGTGCATACGGTCAATATATCCTGCTGCAAAGAGTAGCAAAAGAAGGTCACAGCTCTGCAAAACTTGGCAGCTCTTGCAGATGAACAAACAGGGTAATTCTCCCTGGGTATACCGAGAAATTCTGAGACACTTTAGAATGAAAGGCAATTATCAGACCTCAGAAACTCGCTGAGGCATAGTAACATGCAGAGGAGCACTAGGCAGGTAAGAGTAAAGGACTCCTGGGTTTGCTAAGACAGCTTTAATATGGGTAACTGCTGATATGGAGAGGATGCAGGAGAGTGGTTGCAGATTTTAAAACAGCAGAATTAAGTAGTCCGAAGACACTGCAATATTAGATTTTCCTGCAATAGCAGGACAGTATTCTACAGCAGAAGACTTTGGGAAGACTGTCCTCACCCTAAGACTATGTTGTTTCAGATTTCTTCTCTCCTGGTTATCTTCTCTTGTTAGATCTCAGCAGAATGGCCAGATGGGCAATACCAGGCTTCCAGTCTAGGAAGTATGCCAAACATTACATGTGCAGAGCTACTAACATGCAGCGCTACAGAAAAACACCTACTGGTTTCCTAAAGTTTTGCAGAACATGAGAGAGCAGCAGAATACAAGCAGCTTTTCAGGGTTTAAAGATGTGAAATACCTGGTGGCTTTTTGTGATTTAGTGGGAATGTTGCCCAGGTAACTGAAATTAGTAAGAAAACATAAGACAGTAAGAGGAACAGGACTTGCCTATGAAGGCTTTTCCTTTAAGATGTGATTAACACTGAGTAGCTTGAGGATCTAGATTGCCAACAGTAGTAGTATCAATGTGCTGCTGGAAGCTGAAGTCCTTATATATGCATTCATAATTTCAGTGCATGTTCAATGCTTAACCCTGCCTCATCCTTCAGAGAGAAAAGATAGGGAAGAGGTGACAAAGGAGAACCTGGAAGCTTCTCATTCCCTGCTTGGGAGAACGCTGATGAGAAAAGCCAACAATGGGATTCTACAGTATGGATGGTAAGTTTGGGGACTGCTTGAACCCATAAGCAATAGCGATTAAAATTTGCCACTGTGACTAAAATGAAAGAAGTGTTAGTGAGATGAAAGAGAACTCTGAAAGGAGATTTTTAATATGTAGGTTTACAGAACCTAAAAACTAACATACAGAGAGATACCAGGAGCCAGTTCTGTCCCCCTGAGACTCTGATATTCTAACACACCGTGCAAACAATTTATTCAGCCTTTTATTACATGGGGTATCACTCTTTTTCACTCTGTTAATGTTCTGAACAACTAAGACCAAGGCTGGAGAGAAGTGGTAATTTTCCTTACAGGTGGCCACATTACACAGCATTTTCCCAAATTCTCTCCCCTCAAATGCAAATGCAATCTGGAAGTATACAACTGCCAAGACTATCTTTTCTCTTTGTGTGCATACTGTTTCCTTTTTCCTCACTTCAGATAGGAGCTAAAATAACACACAGTGACGCACATTTGGGCAATGAATTTTTTACAATCTCTTCTTAACATGTGAGGAAAACGCACACTGAATCTATTTATCCTGAGATTTCATATAGCATTTCTGTATGTAGCAGAACATTAAACAAATGCCTGTGTATGCCATCAGACTGCTCAAAATCTGACCCTGGGAACAATTTCCATGTGTGCTACATATGCCATTCAATGATTGTAACATGTAATCTAAAACCTATGGATAAAGCCTCATCAACAGTTAAGTATATGGGGAAAATAAGATACAGGATGTACTTGATTTATCCTTAACACATTACATTGCTACGCCACTATTAAAGCAGCACGATGCGGAAGAGTAAGGGAATCAATCCTGAATTCCTTATAATCCGGAAGGTAACACGAAAAAGTATCATCAGAAACATGCACACAAGCTTTCAGGCTAAATGCCACTGAATCAAATAGCTCAAGGCTGAAGTGCCTGTCTGGAAATCAAAGAATCTATGTTTTAACTATCTCTCATTAAACACTGGGTCAAAACAATTTGCCACACAGTGCCTCAGTCTCCTCATCAGTAAAACTGGGATGGGGATGGATACCCATTTTAATCTTTCTGATACTTGTTGATTAGAGGTCTCCTGAAGAGATACTATTTTTTTCCCATTCTATAGTGTGGGTTTTTGTAGTTTTACTTCATGTCAGCATATATGATAAAATACTGATTTAGAATAATAGCAATTTTCTATTTGACAAGTAAATACTGACTTTCTAATTGAAACTCAGTGCAAAGGCAAAATGGAAGCATTAAAAACTAAGGAATTCTGTCTTCCTTTACATGTAATATTTCTGAAGGGTGTTTAAACTTCCTTTTAAAAATAAAACTGACTGAGATCCAAGAGAACTATATGATTCCCTGCCCTTTGCTTGGTGCTACACCCATAGGCAATGGTAAATAAGAGTTTTTCTTTGTTTTAAAAGACCCTGGGAGCCCAAAATAATTTCAAGTAAAGGTTATGTTACCTATTAAACACAATGGCACCAATATGGATGCCGTTTTTCCTGCAAAAAGTAGAAGAAAATATTTACAGTGGGGATTTTATGATTTCAAGAACAGGAGCTGGGCTAACAGACCAATCTTCTTTATGCACAACCAATTTTTAATACAACTCTTTGCTCATTATCATGAAAAGCAAATATATAATTTTCAAACATTTGATTTTAATGAGGAGAATAAAATCTGGGGGGAAATGCAGTCAAGTTACATGGAGGTGGAAAGTACAACATCTATCTGGAATAACCACACTCAACTCAGAACTCTAACAGCGTACCCTCTCTACAGAGGGTAGATTTAGATTAGATAGTAAGAAAAAATTCTTCCCTGTGAGGGTGCTGAGGTGTTGGCACAGGGTGCTCAGAGAAGCTGTGGCTGCCCCATCCCTGGCAGTGTTCTAGGCCAGATTGGATGGGGCTTGGAGCAACCTGCTCGAGTGGAAGATGTCCCTGCCCATAGCAGGAGGTTGGAACAGGATAAGCTTTAAAGGTCCCTTCCAACCCAAACCATTCTGTGATTGAGCCATCTAATAATAAAAGCACAGTGAATTTCAAATTGGTGTGTCTCAGCTCAGACCTCGTAAGTTAGCTAATCCTTGTTTATTTACTGAAGCAATTGAAATATGTGAATATAATGCCACAGAGCTATCAATTTTGCATTGTACAAAGTAACAGCTGAATAACAAAACAGAAACTCAAACTCCTCTGAAAGCTTTAGCATTTAAAATGCACCTGCTGTAGCTGCTTAAAATCTTGCACTATAGTAGGTGATAAGGGCTTTAGCCTGCTTTGAGCTATCAAAAAAAAACCAACCCAGAAATCAACCATATTACAAAGGAAACAAATTCCAGTATTTCCTTATGTTATCTGTGAGCAATTTTACAGCTGATGTTGAACAGCAACACATATATATACCCAACATCCCAGATACAGTTTACTGGAAAGCACAGTTATCAGTAATTAGAGAGAAGATTGTGAAATCTTGTTTCTGCTCAAGTCAGCAGTTTGACACTGATAGCACATGAAGATCACTGGATTTCCAGTCCCCACTGTCTGAAAATCACAACTTTTCAATCAAATAGTACTGCAGAATTTTTGAGAAGTGTAACTGAGTCTGGCTGCGACGGAACTGATTTGCTTCCTGGCAGCCTGTACGGTGGTGTGGCTTAGATATGTGACTAAAACAGCGCTGAGAACATACACGAATTGTACTGCTGTGGAGCAGTGCTTGCACAGCACTGAGTTTTTCTATTTTGCCCATTCTGCTCCTGCAGTGAGTAAAGCTGGGGCACGCAAGAGTTTGAAGGTGGACAAAGTGACCAAAAGATTATTCGATATTATACAACATCATGCTCAGTATGATACTCAGGATGTTGGGACATTTGTGGATACAGCATTTGCCTTCCCAAGTGATTGTTTCACATGCTGAGGCCCTGGTTTTTAAGATGTAGCTGGACATCTGCATGCTGATGGGAAGTAGTGAATGAATTTTGCTTTGCTTGCAGGCACAGCTTTGCTCCAATTATTAAAATGTCTCTATTTGAAGAGGGACTTATTCCACAAATGTTTGCTTACTTAGTTACAGGCTATCTAGGGAGCACTGCACTGGTCTTCCCAGAGATTACATTAGCACTGCATTGCCTATATGATTTCACATGCCACCACTGCTCTGGGAAGGTCTTTCTTTTTTTCTAATTCTCTTGTACCTGCTTGTACCATTTCTAAGTGGCACAATGGTGCTTGCTTTCTGACCTGCCTCCCCACAGACAACATACTCTGTGTGGTGCTTCAAAAGGAGAATGCGATTTAACTTTGCATCTGCAGAAGCTATGCTGGAAGTATATTTTAATGAGCCCATCCTCCTGGACCTCTTCTTCTGTGGAAGAAGATAGGCAGAATGATTTTTTGGTAATCCTTGCCACCATGATTGCTTTACATATGTTCGACTGAAGGCTTTGGTCCCACAAAACAAGCTTGGATTTCTGTGGCAGCATTATCCTCTAGATGGGAAACCATCAGCAGTTAATGCAAAATTTTCAGATGTAGAGCACAGCTGTAGAGCCCCTCTGCTGTAAGCTACTATTATGGCCATCACCCTTTCATGCAGTCTTGGAAGTCCATGCCTGATTTCAAGAGTGTCAATCACCCTGTGAAGCCCTGCAACTCCAACTCAGTAGCCAGTTGGCAATAAGTAAGTCTACCAGTGGTGAATGACTGCCTCAGACACTATCCTTAAAACTATCTTCCTTCAAATAGTAATAGCAGGAGACACCAACAAAATCTTCCAAGTCTTTGATCTCTATGAGTGCATGAATTATGAAGGTGAAGCCACATTTCAGGATTACTATAACTACCTAAATCTCATGACTATCACTTCACACTATGCAAGTCTTGAAGGGCCTTCAGTACAGACTTACAAGTATCTTACTAGGCTTCACAAGAAGGCATGATGTTTGTGCCTTACCTAACTTTGTCCTAAGAGCTGAGGAAGACTAATGCCTTATTTACCATCAGGTACAACATCTTTAACACTGTTTGGGTGCTTATCTACACCAGAAGAAATGCTGGTGGCTCATAATATGCCTTAAAAAGGATGGAACCCACTTCTGGTTAAACTGACCCTTAGGACATGTGGGCATGAAGTCAAAAGTGCTTGTCTTGAGTGCAAGGGGTTATGTAAGAGACTGGGGATTAATGTTCACAGTTCTCAATTTCAGGTGCCCGCTATCCCCTGTAAAACCCCTGTAAGGACTCAGGGCAGCCTTTCCATTCAGACAGGAATACCAAGGATCAGTTCTTTTTGAAGTACTACCTTTCACATTCTCCAAATGATGTAAGCACTGAGGACAGTACTCATGTACATGATTGAGGAGGGCTATGAGCTTATTATGTGTCCAGAACAGGTTTGAGTGGGTTGGTAGAAATGCGCTTAAGTGGTGATGACTTCTACATATGCATTTCTAAATTACCTTTGATCTCCACAACAACACTAAAAAAGAATAGGCTCCCAAAATTTCTGGGTCATTTCCCCTTCCTGTACTCCCTCTGGATGAGATTGAGGCTATGCTTACATTCTTTGATGCCACCTAATGATCCACAATCTCTTTTGGACAAGCTTGGTTTCTCCTGTGATGCTCTTTTTTTGATTCTTTCTTCTGTACTCATGTGTGACTTTGAATGTTATATCTGAAGCACCCAGGAAACATCTTATTTCCTGACTTGAAGAGATTCATTAGAAAAGTATGTCATTCAGAGGCCACTTTGCACAGGTCAGGAGAATCAGGCGGAGATCAAAAGATTATTGCTTATTTGCTACCACTAAAAAAAAAAATAGGTCAGGGCTGAGGAACAGAGACACAAGAACTATGAGAAGCGGAGTGAAACTAGGTCACAGCTAGGGGAGAGATTGAGCTAGTTATGGATGGGGGAAAAGAACCTCCTCAAAGAAACCTTTCCCTCCTCTCTCCTGAATGAGATCATAGTTTCGGTTTTGTCTATCTCCCCATTTTTCAGACCTCAGGAAAAATTATGCATTTGTCCTATACCTATACCTAAGCTTTTGGCTGAAAGTGTGTGATTATGCCTGCCCTACCTCATACTGAGCCGTCAACATGCAGTATGTGTCCCTTGCTGCAGAAGATCCTCACAGATACATTTCTTTGGTTCCGGAAACTTTGAAAGATCTTCTACACTACTATTCCCACTGTAGAGAAAATTAGTCATTATAGCCTTTCCTTTCTATCTCATGATGGGTATTGAACCCTCCACAGTTCCCTTTTGTCCATGCCTTCCCTCCATAAAGAACTGGGCAAGAAAGGCACTTGACTTCAAGAAGTTATCAAGGCTTTACAATGGAAAGAGTGCCTGTAGCTAAACAGAAATAGGTCTCTCTTCTCAATGCTAAAAGACACCCAGTGTATATAAGTATGTGCTTATGTACTTTGGGTTTGCCTTTTTGCTAGATGTTAATTCTCCTAAGTTATCTGAAGAAATGTCAATTTTATCTCCATCAAGAGTATTTGCCAAATAAAAGCAAAAGAAGAGTAAAAATAAATAGCTAAATGCAAAGTATGACTACAAATTTCTGTGGTTTAAGGATGTTTGCTAAATTTAGGTCATAGATATTTGTCTAAAAGATATCATTAGCAGCCTGGAAAGGAGGGCAAGTTGATGTGCTTTATTTCCTATGCATGACAACGCTTCTGTTGATGACAGAGGTTTGAACAAAAAAGGCAGGGAAGCTCTAAAGCTCACACAAAGTTTAATTAAGACACATCACTTCTTTATAATGGCTGACTATCACCACTAGTAATTACTGCAACATCACAGTAAGTTAGGGGTTTTTATTAAATTCAATTAAATTCTTGCTAGAAACATCCAGAAAGTATTTTTTCAGATAGTGATCACAAATGCAGCCATCAGCTCCAATTAAAATGCTGCCAGGTCCATCCACCTCTATGCCATTTTTATGTGCATCTCAAAATATATGAAAACCTATTTTTAATTAGTAAATTTGCCTGTAGATGTCAGATTCCTTTTTTACCTCCTGGATAAACACCAACTGAAAGTGAAGGAAGCCCAGTACACTTCACTGTAACATATTTAACCTGATTAATTCAAAAGCATCAAAGAGGCTTGTGAGACCAATGGACCCAAACTTATGCATACAGGCAGAGACCCAATATGTATACATATGTGAGTGCACACATAACCAGATGCATGGTGATCTCAGTATAGATCTTAAATTCCCCAAATTCTGGTTTTGTCATATTTAATCATACAGGCATATTTTATAATCTGTTTTATTCTTGTAGACTGCCAATAAATTCATTTCAGCAATAACCTATCTGGCTATCCATACATCTATATACTACTTCTATGTACGTGTTGATTCCCATGGGAATTTTTAAAAGAACTTACATGAGGAGTACTGACTCTTGCGAGGTTTATGTTCCTGAGTCACTCAAGTGCTCTGGAAAAATCCCAAATATATTCCACAATGAGATAAAGATGAAATGCATCAATGATTCTTCCAAGCCAAACAACAGAACTTTGGGTTTATGATCTTGCCTGTGCTTCCCCCACTCCATCTGCCCAATAAATCACACAGAGTAAACAGCATGGAACACAGTTGGCTTATTTTACGGATAAAGATCTACTGAAACCTTGCTTAGATCAAGAGACAACAGTTCCAGGGACAGTAAATCTGTCACATTTTATATTTATATGTTATGCCATCCTTCTCACAGACCAAAACCTCAAGTTATATTCTCTTGTTTTGCATTACATCCAACCTGATGTCAAACATTCTTTACCTCACTTCCTTTAACTACTGCAAAATTCCATGCCTCCTCAGGACTCTGCAGGCAATGTTTTAATCAGTGCTATTTGGGTTTTCTGCCTGATTTTTTACTAGAGCACACAAACAGCCTCAGTTTTACCTCCCAGTAATATAGTCCGTCTGTGTACATCAGCTGCTGAGGATCCATGCTGTTCAATAGAGCTATCTTAGGTTTAAATTTCACCTTCTCCTCTACTTGGGATAGTAACTCTGGAATCAAATATATAATTATTGGCTGTTTCATAGAAAGAGCTGAGATAATCTTATAGAATCATACAGGTTGGAAAAGACCCTTAAGATCAAGTCCAACCACTAACTATCAAGTCCACCACTACACTATGTCTCTAAGCACCATATCTAACTGTCTTTTAAATACCATCAGGGATAGTGACTTATCCATTGCCCTGGGCAGCCTGTTCCAGCACCTGACAACCCTTCCAGGGAAGAAATTGTTCCTAGTATCTAATCCAAACCTCTCCGATGCAACTTGAGGCTGTTTTGCCTTGTCCTATCACTTTTGAGTTGGGAGAAAGAGACTGACCCCACTTCACTATAAACTCCTGTCACGTAATTGTAGAGTATGATAAGGTCCCCCCCCGAGCCTTCTCTTCTCCAGAATAAACCCGTCAGGTCCCTCAGCTGCTCTGCCTAAGTTTTGTGCTCCAAGCCCTTCACCAGCTTCATTACTCTTCTCTGGACCGGCTCCACAACTGTGTCTTTCTCACAGTGAGGGGCCCAGGACTGAACACAGGATGTAAGTCGCAGCCTCACCAGCGCTGATTACAGGGGGTGCTGTTGGCCTTCTTGAAGCCATGTTTTGGTTATCACAAAATGTACCTATCAAAGTATTTCTGTACTGTATCTGAAGTTCAGAAATCCCCCTTGTTACCAAAGCACTGAAAGAAATTCATAAAACAGGTCAGAAAAATTACCTCAAATATGATCCTAAAGCAGAATCTCCTTGAGCAGAGCCTGTTGAATTTTTGTGATATGCAGATGGCTTTACAAGAAGAAGAGTTTTTACATGTATGCAAACGCTAGGCTATCTTCCACACCACACAAAACTGAAAGGCTATTTCTACATTTTGTCACAAATTTCATGGACAACTCATTGTGCCATAGCTGAATTCTGTGATGCAATTTCACACAGTAAAACAAGCCAATCCTTACTGCCAACATTTCTATTTCTCCTCTATCTCCCTCTCTGTCCAGTTCCAACTACACACAGCAAAGAAGAACTAGTATTTTGCCAGGTTAGTGAATTGGGCTGCTTATAGGAATATGTGATAAGCACCAGGGTCAGAGTCTGGGCCATGCAGTTAAGTGAAAGGTGGAGGCAGAGCAACAATTCTACTTCCACGTGCTAGTGAGAATAATTTTGTTTGTTTTGGTACAAAATGGCTACTGTACTGCCTGATAACACAGGAAAACAGGAACCTGTTACGTTGCATGAGTTGTGGGTGGCTTACTTTTTTGCTCAAGCAACAAAGAGGGAAAATGAGGATTTGCATGCCCCCTAACCTGTATCCATGACAACATGAAGCCCATCAGTCTAAAGAGTATGTATGGACAATACTAAAATATGTCAAAATACATACTACCAATTTAAGCCACAGATGATAAATAAGCTTTCACTGGTATGGAGTCCATTCTGGACCCAGTAAGTTGTTTTCTTTGCACTGGATAAGACAAACTTTCATTTCTTAATAAGCAAAGATCATAATAGCTGCAGAAGAGTCTCTTTCAGAATTTCCTGCTGCAGCTGACTACCAACTAATCAGCACCTCAATACAAAAATATGTAGATGTTCTGTTCTATATGTTTGAAGCAGGTGGCTGTACTGGCTAAGTACATCTTTGAAATGATGGAATTCCAAAGGAAAGGACTCAGTGACTCCAGAAAGTACCGATAATGAATTTTAGCAAGCATTTGAGCTGAAAAATGACAGTATAGAAATCTGAGAGCCACATGCTACCTCTTCAGATCTGATACTGGAATAATCATTGCTCCATCCCTGGCAGTGTACAAGTCAGGTTGGACAGAGCCTTGGTGACATGGTCTAGGGTGAAGCATCCCTGCCCATGGCAGGGGGCTGGAACTAGGTGATCTTACCGTCCTTTCCGACCCAAACCACTCTATGGTTGCTAACAACACTGATTT
Source organism: Psittacus erithacus (assembly GCA_009867235.2). Classification (NCBI taxonomy): domain Eukaryota; kingdom Metazoa; phylum Chordata; class Aves; order Psittaciformes; family Psittacidae; genus Psittacus; species Psittacus erithacus. Next base: position 68,200 of record WYDI02023772.1, on the reverse strand, counting down.
CAATCTATTTACTCAGATTGAGAACGTAACAAACCCCCAGACTTCTCCTTTTCCTCTGAAATGAGAGAGAGACTTAAGTCTGACAGTCTCTTAATTTCTTGCTCCCTTGTTTGATGATACAGAACCTTCTCTGATAGTAACCAGAGACTGCACACTTCAGTTTATTGTGAGTAATGTCAGAAGGTTCTCTGAACTGCGACTATGGAAGAAGGACATGCAGATGATAAGAAAAGGAATTCAACTTCATAGCTCCTCTTCATCTAAATGTGCTTGCCTAAAGCAAAGATAGTGCAGGTAGAGTGGTATCAAGCAATGATCTGAGCAGTGATCAAAGGTATGGGAGCTGAGAACAGCCTTCAAAAAGGAAAAAGTTCTCAGAAGGGAAATGAAATTTGCTGTGTTTAGGACAAGGTAAAAGAACGACCAGATGGCAAAGCAATTCTTTCAAGAGGGCTTCTTTTGCCCTTTACTTGCAGATTTTGTTAACTTGTGTTGGTAACAGGAAGATACTCTTCCATCAACGATTTGCAGTGCACTCTCATTCTGTGGGCTGGAGCACTGCTGTTCTTATGAGGATCCAGTACTCAGCAGTCATCAGGGTAGGTAAAACCTATGTTGTCTGAAGTTCCCTGAGAATCCCACAGAGACTGCTAGGATCAGTAGAGCACAGCAACAGCAATTCCCACTGCTATAGAAGCTATAGCAGTTGCATGTAAAGCAGCCTGAAAAACAAATCTAGGAGAAGACAAATTGACTGTCAGATCAAAATGAACTTTCATTTATCTCTGTACTCTAACGGTGAGTTCTGAATAAAATACCCTATTTCAGACCAGTTTAGCATAGTCTGCTTCAGTACTGCTACAGGATCATTTGAAATGATCACCTGAAGGTGGGATGTTAACTATTAACTCACAACACAGAGGTACATGCTTCATTTTCTTTGGAAACAGCTTATCTTTTGAGAACTGTTAACTTGTGACCCATAGAAATACCAGTACTTTGTCACTCTTTTAGAAAGACAGGGAAGCATCAATTCCATGATATGGCTTACACTGGTCACAGGACAACTTGGTCTACATCATTACATGAATAAATTCTGTCTTGCTATGCCTTTATGTTGCCCAGCAAAACAGAGTGTGATCCAGAAAAAAGCCCTTTTGGTGCTACCAATAAATGAACAACTGAATAATTTAGTGTATTTCTCTGTTGATAGCCAAGGTAGTTTGTCCTTTCACTCCATCCACAGTATTGTTCACAAGCAGCCAAACAGAACATATGTGTGAAACAAATTCTCTCTTTTCGTTACCTAACACATTGATAGCAGAATGAAATTATGGAGCTCTGTATTTTACAGGATACTGTGGAAGACACAGAGCCGCTGAAATTAAACTCTTTTAGTTTGCTTAAAAAAAAATCCATTATCAATTATATTTTCAGATGTAATGCCAACCTGTTCCACCTTGACTTGAATTTTATTGCCCGATTTCAACAATTACAAATGGTTGCAGCAAGACTGGCTTAAACAAACTGTGCTGTTTGTGGTCCTAGGCCTGTTTCATTGATTACTGTTCAGTCTTGTGTACAAATGCAGTTATTAGTCCACAGCTAGGCTTTTAATGTAAGATGTTCTGTGAAGCTTTGAGAACCAAGCAGAGAATCCTTAGTTAAAATAACTAATTCCTTTTATGGCACCCTCCGTCTTCAAAGCACAGCTTCCAGCTTAATTAAGCAAACCAGGTTCTGTGTGCCCAAGCTGAGAAGCATTTATGTTATGAGATGACAACTCTTTAAAACCAAGAAAATCCCTCATAATTTTGATGCTCTTCTTTGATTCAGACGCTAGAACTGGTAGCAAATTTTCCGTGAATGAGGTAGGTGTTTGCTGGAGAGGATATATTAAAGGGAAGGGTGCTTTAAAATACATTTTTTTCCTTCTTCTTCTCACCTTTATAATCCATTTCCATATAAGATATATAGATAGTTTTATGTAAGGTTAGGCATATAGCTCATTTTCCACTGCATGTTCTATTCCAGCGGCAGGGAACACACAGATTTAACTTAATTCTACACAAATCTGCATTAATTCAGGCTCTGTACCTGCATTTTTCTCAAAGGAGGAATTCATAAAGGTATAGGATACCTAGCCAGAAACAGTACTGTCCCTACAAAATCCAGGTTGCTGAGATGAAAAGAAGAGGTGTGCTTGGAAGTCAATATTCCGCAAGGTCTTCTTCCTACATCTACATTATCATGAAACTCCCAATCCCCCTTCTCTCATACACAGTCTCAGTGAAGTTTCCAGAGACAAAGCTACAGCCTTCTAACCTTGCAAGGGGAAGGAAACATAACCACTAGACCTGCACCTTCCCAGAACTGCACCAAATCAAGGAGATTTTCCTCTTTGAAATCAAACAATATATTCAATCTAATTCATGCAAGTAAATATTAAGAGCAGAACTACTAAAGCAAAGCTTGTCACATAACTAGAGGTTTAGCCAAGTCTTGTGAGAAGTTCCAGACCGGATAGAAAATGAAGCTTATGAAAAATGCAAGAACAAGAGCACCAAAAACCAGAAGAAATTAAGTATTAATCACATTACATGAAGCACAGACATCTCCAGGAGAAGATTTTTCTTTACTTTGTAACCTGCCTTTGGGTTCATTAGGTTTATAGTTACCTTGGGAACAGCGGTAGCAAAAGAACCAGAAAGTATTAGATTGGTGTTTTATATCCAGAACTTATTTAGCTACAAAAAGGTTGTAGAAAATATTGGTCAATTACTTCCATATCCTGTAACTTTTAAACCTTCCTGAATGTTCTTTTTTTTTTGCCCTTACTTTGTATGTATTTTCACTAAATTAGAATACATCTGAACCATGACAAACTAAGAAAATGATGCAGAGAAACATTTTGAAATACACATTTAAATACTCTCAGATTTTTTTTAATCAAAGTTTCCAGATTTTTCATTACATTTATATTCATTTTATTCTGTGTAGACTTCCAACTTAGATTTCCTACTACATAAAAAAATACACGAAGTGCTGGCATTGATGTACCTTTATAATTAATGAAAAGGAAAAGGCATTTTCAAAGTGTTTCACCTTCTCCTCTAATGCTGATTCTGCCCTAAAATCACTTATTTGCCACAATTCACTTGGAAGAGCCTAAACAATATCTCATACCTAGATATCAAGAATGAAGGTGTCCACAGTTCATTGCTGCAATGGAGCTAGCCAATTTATTTATTGCTAGTACAACATTTACAACTTGCTCATCACCACTTTGTAGTCTACATACTGAAGAGTGTCTACTTTTCATGCTAAAACTCAAAATTAAATCTGCTTTATATTAGCAATACATGCCAAAACCATATGCCAAAAACTCAAGCCGAACTTTTTCTTTGGACACCTGAAGGACCTAATGGTTATTCCTCAACAGCACAACCTTTTCCAGTCCATCTAGTAAAGCAAAATGAGATAGAACATAACAACATAAACTGCAACCTTACCTGAGTGCTTGCAGAAGACGATTCATGTCAAAGTATTACAAATACATAGAAATAGTGCAAACTCTGAATGAGAAAGGATACATTCGTATGGCTCCTGTCCTTGTTCCAATTGCCAGGATTTTCTGCACTGGGTCAAAAGCTAAGGCAGTGGGTAGGTAAGGAAAACCATGGCGAACCGTCTGAAACAGAACAAATGAGCAAAGGGATTAAGATGTAACCACGCATAACAGCATGCATGCATAACAGCACCTATACTTTGCTGTATGTTGTACTACTTGCAACGAATTTCAAGAAAAGTATTAACAGAATCACAGAATGGTTTGGGTTGGAAAGGACCTAAGATCATCCAGTTCCAAACCCCCTGCCATGGGCAGGGACATCATGCACTAAACCATGTCACCCAAGACTCGATCCAACCTGGCCTTGAACACTGCCAGGGATGGAGCATTCACCTCCTTGGCCAACCATTCCAGTGCCTCACCACTCTCGCAGCAAAGAACTTTTTCCTTATATCTAACCTGAACTTCCCTGTTCCAGTTTAAATGCATTGCACCTTGTCCTATCGCTACAGTCCCTGATGAAGAGAGTCCCTCTCCATCATCCTTGGATCCATCCCTTCAGACAATGGAAGCTGCTCTGAGGTCTCCATGCAGCTTCTCTTCTCCAGGCTGAACAGCCCCAACTTTCTCAGCCTGTCTTCACACAGGAGGTGCTCCAGCCCCTGATCATCCTCGTGGCCTCCTCTGGACTTGCTCCAACAGCTCCATGTCCTTCTTATGTTGAGGACACACCAGAATCACACACAGTGCTCCAAGTGGGGTCTCACGAGAGCAGAATAGAGGGGCAGGATCACCTCCTTCAACCTGATGGTCACATTTCTTTTGATGCAGCCCAGAATACAGCTGTGTAGTATTTTGAATAGGGGTGAGTCTCACTCATGTCAATTTCGAGATATGGTCCTTAGTGATACTTTAAATGCTTTTGTTGTAACAAAGTAGATTGCAGTGCACATGCCAATTACAACTGATACATATTGCTTATATGGTATAATGAAAGATAACCTGAACTGGAATGCAGCTGAACTGGAAATTGAAAATAGGCACATAATATGCTTTTAAAACACTGTCACAAATAACCTCAGCCTCCACAGAAGAGCTTCAGCAGAAAGAAATAGAACAAGTCCAGAAGAAGAGCTCAAATGAGCCAATAAACTGAATTCAGTCTACGAGGTAAAAATCCTTAACATAAACTTAAAAAACAAAGATGCCAGAGATGCTCTCAAAATAAGCAACTGAACCATTTGCCCTTTCTTAATATTTATTTGTAATACTATGCTTTTAATTCTAATTATTGCATACTGGGAAATAAACAAACTGAGCATGATGCAACACATCCTGGAGTTTGAAGACTGCCTCAAACAATATGTCAATTTATCTTAACCTGGAGGTTCTGACCAATATGATCTGCCTGATTCTTATGAGGAAGAATCTGATGAAGGAGAACACCAACATAAGAAAAAAATAGAAAATAACTAGAGTAGAATATACAAATGCACCTCAAAACTAACTGTGATTCATTTTGTGTGTGACTGCTTACTGAAAACTGGCTAACAAATAATATATTTCTTTTGTAGAATATTAATGATTTATAACATTTAATAGACTATTGAACTCGAGGATTGACTCTTTTTTTTAGTACATGGTTAGGATTGCAGAGGAAGTACTCTGAACTGAATAAAATTTAACTTTTTAAGACATCTTTTTCTTCCTTGAAAGGATCTGGCTCATGAACTGTGTCCACTAAAGCATTCAGCAGCCTCTATGGAACTTCAACAAAAGGGATTCCTTACTTGCAAACCTGTTGAGTAAAAGGCAGCTGATGATTTCTACAGCTGTATCACTCCAACTCTTCCAGTTCAGCTGGAAACACTTGAACCGATATTCCCAAGTAGTTTGGGAACAACCAAATGTATGTTTTTCAGCACATCACCACCTCCTTAAAAGAGATGTTACTGATCTCCAAACTTAATTATTGCTGATAGGGGATGCTGCTTAAAAGAATGTGTAATTATTAGTTTCTAGAGTGCAAAAAACCAGAAACATGCTACTTCAGCAAGCTACAGAAAAGTAACTCACTTCTTATGTCAATGGAGATCTCCACAATTCTGTTTCTGGCTTGGTTTGCTTTGAGGTTTTTTACCACCTTGTCATGTGGTAGGATCACCCAGATAAGACATCTAAGCTGGAACTTGATTTATATACTATAAAAATGGCTTTACCTCTCATGCCACAAGCACATCAGGAATTATGAATTGTTGTATTTTCTAGTGTGCTGAATGTTTGGCCTAACTGGCATTACTGATTTCCTATTATGTTTGAGATTCCTGGGTCCTTGGGAATAGATCTTCCTTTTCCAGAAAAAAACCAACCAACCAACCAAAAACCCCCATACGTTGCACGAATAATCTTTTTTATTATTAATTTTTAGAATTCCTCTCAAAGAAAGTTTGAATTTCTAGCAATTCCAGGCACGGAATTTGTTTCTGATGTTTACCTAGGACTGGAGCTTTCAGCACTACTTTTTAGAGCTAAGAATGCAAAGATCAGTATGTTTAAAGACTTATCTGCATTCTTGCCTATATGTATTTAGCATAGGTTTTGTATTTTCAGTATTTTTGCAATCTCCAGTCAGACTTTTCATTTGGAAAATTTAATTGAGTCCTGCTCCTGAGACAGAACAATGGTTTAGAAGCAGAACCAAAACTCCTGAACTCTAGGATTGACTCAAAAGTGTTATTCCTGTTTTGCAGCCATCTTCCAAATTTGAGTATTTCCACTAATTCCAATTGGGAAGTTCTTGGGAATGCAAAATTCTGCTGTTTGTAGAATAAAAAAAATAAAAAGTTGAAGAATATTGAATATCCAAGTAAATGACAATTTTTAAGCAAAACATTTAAATTTATTAAGATTCTAAATAAAGGAAAAAAGCAGTCTGGCTGGAGAGCCAAGCTAAGGCGCACACATTAAGGCAGAAAAAGATGTCTTTATGATTGAGATTTTGGTACAAATGAGAGCAGCCTCCAAAATGATTCTGAAGATCAAAGAGAAGAGCAGGGACAAGCTGTAACACTTCAGACCCCCAGACTCTTCTCCTTAGCCTTGGTCCAATATCCCTTCTATTTCCAAGTACTGTGAGGAAATGACATGACAAGCTAACACTTGAAGTGGATATGAGCATACATTTAAGAATAAGGAATGATTCTAGAATTGTACCTGTGCTTCCTTAGAGCATTCACTAATACAGATCAAGAAGAAGGGAAGGCCACAAAATTAACTTGATTCAAGGGTGACAAAAAAGAGTTTGCTCCTACTCAATCTGACTCGTGTCTGGTAAGAACAATGCAGACCAAAACTAACAATGGTGAGCAGAAAAGGCAAGCCAAAGTAGATCTTTTTTCCAAAATTAAACCGTTTCAATGACAGGTCAAAGGAGAAAAAGGATCCTAAAACATCAGTCTATGTTCAAGGAAATACGGGACCTCCCTGCCCTGAATGGCCTAAGGAAGTAAAAAAAGAGAGAAAAATCAGACAGCAGATGGAGCCAGGACTGCTTTTCTCCACATTATCCAGCTTTCTTCTATGTCTCCTCTGCTAGCATGCAGTCTTTAGGGGCAGTCTGTGCTCCCTACGACAAGCAGTTTATGTGCACTATGTGAAATAATTTTGAAACAGAACAGTTAGAAATGCAGCAACAATTTCAGCGGTAATTTTTGTTCAGCTTTGTTATTCTCTTTCAAATTTTCTTTTAAATCATTTTAAGCAAATATTCATATGGTGAATTACATGTATATATATATCATTAATCTTCACACAACCAGTTTACCTATACGACAATAGGAAATTGATTATTTGGGCTTACTAGTATTCTACCAAAGAATACCTTAATTTGCTATACAGAACATAACAATCTCTTTCTCAGCTATTTACCTTACTCAGATATTTAGGAGGGCTACAAGCATGATCAGGGGCTGAAGCACCTCCCATATGAAGACAGGCAGAGACAGTTGAGGCTGTGCAGCCTGGAGAAGAGAAGCTGCGCAGCCTGGAGAAGAGAAGCTGCATGGAGACCTCAGAGCAGCTTCCAGTGTCCAAAGGGAGCCTACAAGGGTGCTGGAGAGGGACTCTTCATCAGAGCCTGGAGCAACAGGACAAGGGGTGATGAGTTTAAACTAAAACAGGGGAAGTTCAGGTTAGGTAAGTTAGATAAGGAAGTTCTTTACTGTGAGGGTGGTGAGGCACTAGCACAGGCTGCCCAGAGAAGTGGTAAACGCTCCATCCCTTGCAGTGCTCAATGCCAGATTGGGCAGAGCCTTTGGCAACATCATCTAGCGTGAGGCATCCCTGCTCACAGCAAGGGGGTGGAACTGCGATGATCTTAAGGTCTTTTCCAACCCAAACCATTCTGTGATTCTATACCATGGTATATGTCATTAACTGGAAAAAGAAAATCGCACCAGTATAATATACACTATCCACTATAACTGTTCACATGGTTTATAATAAAAACTCTTCTACTGGAAAATTTTAACTTTTTTTTTTCCTGTGGCAGTTTTATATTAGACTGCAAGGACCATTTTTTCAAAGTGATTTTTTTATTGTCTAAGTAGTTCCAAAAATACAGGACTAAACTTAATCTTAAACCAAACCAATTAAGTAATAGGGTTTATAGTCAAATCTGTCCCTGCTATTTGCATAAACTTAATATTTGTAACTTTTCTACTAGTGTTTTACAGATACCCTGTTTATCAGGCAGCAAAACTTACTTAGCAAAACATTTTTTAGACCTCTGATTGCTAAAACTGACCTCTGTAGCCTAAGCCTGTGACTCTGGATGTAAAATCTACCTCCAACTGTGACCAGCATGTCATATGCACAAACCTCGCTGAAGCAAGTAATTGACCGGTTTATGAGTTAGAGGATGAGTGTTGACTGAAACCTACAGAGCCTCTTACTCAGCTATGTAAGAAATTAAGAAATGGCAATGATTACAGCTTTCTCCAAGGTTGCGGTGGTGAAAATGGGTGCTTCCAAAGATAAGCTGCCATGTATTGTATTGCTTTAAGACGATGACAACCCTCATATGTGCCTGGAATCTCTGCCGAGATTGTGGCCTGCTCACAAAAGACAGACAGAGGACAAGGTATCAGTAGGCTTCCAACATGAAAAAAAAAAAAATGTGTCCCTCCTGTATTGTTTTATTAGTTAAATTTTCATTTTTTAAGGGAATATTTTTTATAAAAACCCAGCTTCACTAAAGCTTCCCAAAATTTCAACCCCAAGACACAGATTCCATGTAACCCTTAACCTACATTAGGAACCAAGGCTTCTGAGCATCTTCACATGCTATCCTAAAAATTATCTAAGAAAAAAAGAACAACCAACCCAAAACCCCAGGTTAATATACCCATAGGTAGTTCTTTTACTCTCTGTAAAGCTTAGATGATCTTACATTCCTTCCCAACCCTAACTGTTCTATGATTCTATGGAACAGTCATACAGGAAAAAACATCTACTCTGGAGCTATAGACTGGAGAGGTTGATTGCTGTCCCCTGCAAGATGGTATAATAAAGACTAATGCAGCACATGGATAAAGACCTGTACAGAAGCCAGTAGAGCTTCTATAATAGCAAATCCTTTCTGACTTGTTTTCTCCAATTCTATGAAGCTGTCAGTATGCATGTAAATAAAGGGAATATGAAGAGAATCACAGAATGGTGTGGGTTGGAAAGCACCTTAAGGTCATCTAGTTCCAACCCCCTGCCATGGGCAGGGACACCTACCACTAGACCAGGCTGCTGAAGGCTCTGTCCAACCTGACCTTGAACAGTGTCAGCAACAGAGCATTCACAACTTCCTTGGGCAGCCTGTGCCAGTACCTCACCACCTTCACAGGAAAGAACTTTCCCTTATATCTAATCTGAACTTCCTCTGTTTCAGTTTAAACCCATTACCCTTGCCCTATTACTACAGTCCTTAATACAGAGGACTGTATGCAACAATTTATGTAAGTAAGAGAATATGCATATGTAAGAGAATACATATAATTATTCCAAAAGCCTTCCCATAACATTCCACAGCAAAATTATTAAATACATGAAGTTGTCATGGGAGTTAAGAAAAGGTTTTTAGGTGGACTGAAAGCTGGTAAGATAACAGAAAATAAAAAACAGGGTTTAACACATTAAATTACCATGAAGAAAATTCAAAAAGTAGGATACTCCATGGAGAAGTGCTTGGACCACCTTTTATTCATCATTTCTAATGATTTGTAAGAGATAGTGAACACTGAAATCTCCAAGTTCATGGCTGATACCAAGCTCCTTAGCATAGTGAAATTCATTGCTGATGGTGACCAACTCCTGAAAGACCTCATCAGCCTGAATAAGCATGCAAAAAGGTGATAAATGAGATTCAGTGTGGACAGGTGTAAGATCAAGAATGTAAAGGAAAAAAAAACACAACTCTTAATTAGGTTTCCACAATACTGAATTTGGAACTAGCATATACAAGTCAGCAAAGCTATTTTGTGGGCATGGTTGGCACTTCTCTGAAATCTATGGTTTAATGTGCAGCAGCAACCCAAAAAGCCAAGTAATATTGGACATATTTCATCAGGAAGAACATAAAGAAAAACATAGAGGGCACTGTTTTGCTGCTATATAAAACCTCTGTGAGACCATTACTTGAGTACTATGAGACTCTAGCCTCCCTATCTGAAGCAGTCAAGTCAAAGCTGACACAGAGAAGGCAACCAATGTCAGGGTGTCGCACACAAGCCCTATCAGGAAAGACAAAATGCCACAATTACAGTTCGGAGAGCAGAAGACTGTGGGGGGTTAAGGCTGAGATTTTCATCATCAAAACAGCTGGTAAGCTAAACATGGAACTGTTATTCAGCTAAACTACAGAGAAATTCATCACAAATTAAAGATAAGTTTAAAACAGGGGGAAAAAAAAAAAAAAAATCAAAACACCAAAGCTTCCTTACACAACAGGTAATGAAACGTGCCACTGTAGGAGGCTGTGAAGGCTGCTGACAGTATCAGCAAATTCAAAAAGGCATCAGACAAATTCATGGACATTACTAAAATGGATTATAAAAGGACTGGCTAGGGATACACTCTTTGACATCTCTCATCAAGTGATGGTGGATGATGGGACATTAGAAAGGGAATGGTCTATAGAAAGTGGTCTAACTTATTACTGTCCCTCAATGACATATTCTATTGCCACTGTCAGATAATGACTGCTGGGTGATATGGACCATTGGTTTGTCTCAGAATGGTATTTCTTATAAGCTTATTATCTTCACCAGCAGAAGTGCATCTGCGAGAAGGAGGGAAAGAAGAGCAGCATTGGTGGAGAAAAACACAGTAGAGAAAAAAACATGGAAAATGCGGGTACATGAAGGAAAAAGAAATGTTGCTGAAATAGGGAATACAGAGGCAGGAAGAAAAGCTATGCACAGGGAACAATGGGATTAGTAAAAAATGTTCCTAACATTTACATACACAACTTTTGGAATAGAAGAAGAATACTTTCAGCAATAAGAAAATTTGGGTTATCTTTTAATTCTTAAAATTTACAAATTTTACAGAGCTTACTTTGTGGTAAAAGGTCCCTCGATAAGATATAGTAGATTTTTGAGAAGAATCTCTGTCCTGGACAAGAAGCAGACTTCAAACACAACCTGAATTTTTACAGTTTTGTTTCACAAATATCATACACTGATAATTATATGAAACATTTAGTGCTAGAGTATTTAAAATTAACTGACCTGTACATCAGACATTTTTGTACTATGAACATATGAAATATTTTTTCCTTTGCAAACAGCTTAAAGTACTTAAAAGACCTAAAACATAAGGCTGCAAAAAATAGCATCAAGTCTACATTTTAATAAGTATTGTTTTCACTCTACTGGTTTTAAAAAGCCTGTATGCAGACCATATGACTGGTTTTAGAAGCATGCTAGTTCTACCACACATGACATAATTTTTCAGTTTCCTCGTACAAATCGGCCCTGAAAATGAAAGTACATCAAAAGGCATCTTGCAGACAATAAGCTTAAGAAATAAGTAACTAAAATGTAGAAGAAAGCTTGGAGTCCTTCCTAAAATTCCTCTTTTCATGACCAAAAATCTCTGCAGCAATTTCAGAGATGTTTTTTTTTCCACTGTCAGTTTCAGTTCAGCAAACTGGATGTTAAGAACTATCATCAAATGAGAATGGTCCTATTCACATAGGATTCATATTGATACAAACAGCCAAGTTAAGAGAACAGGGGAAAAATAAGGCCTTCTGAATTTCAAAGAGCATTTCTCCTCATTCTTTGAAATATACTGTAGGGTATCAAAAATACACAATATAATTCAGACAAAAATCTATAAATAAATAAAACCACACTGATCCTCAAAGAAGGATGCTGGAGAGGGACTCTTCCTCACGACCTGGAGCAGTACGATAAGGGGTGATCGGTTTAACTTTAAAGAGGGGAAGTTCGGGTTAGATACAAGGAAGAAATTCTTTGCTGTGAGGCTGGTGAGGCTCTGGCACAGGTTGCAAAGAAGTGGTAAACATTCCATCCCTGGCAGTGTTCAAGGCTGGACAAGGCCTTGGTTGACATCATCTAGTGTGAGGCATCCCTGCCCATGGAAGGGGGTTGGAACTGGATGATCTTAAGGTCCTTTCCAACCCAAACTATCCTATGATTCTATGAACTGCCTTATTTCCAGTTCACAGCAGAAATGAGGTTAGAGGGGAATTCTGCAGACTGTACAGTCCAACCCCCCCACCCAAAGCTGTGTTTGTTTTTTAATTTGATTGATCTATTTAAATCAGTCTTGAGGTGGCCAAGCAACCACTTGATAACTACACCATCTTGCCACATCTACCACAGCACTGAGTTACAGCTTTATAGCAATAAAACAAGTTACAGGATCATACATGAATATGATCATTACAAGGTAGGTATTATCCCCTTTGGAGAAACCCTAAATTCAAGAGAAAGCATTGTATGCAAATGTTTTCATATTTTTCATTCCCATTCTTTCTAAAAAGAACCCCACCAAGTTTAAAAAAAAAAATATATACAAAAAGGGAAGAAAATGGAGACTACAATGAAGAAATTGCATCCATTTTCAGTGAATATGTTATAGCAGACTTCTCACTCTTACCATTTAAACTGGCAAGAAGAAATGAGGCACCAATTTACAGAAAATGCCACAGACTTTAACAGGATTATATTTTGCCTTGGCTTTAATGTAAAATAATAAGAATAAAAGAATCCAACCCTAAACCACTGATTTCAAACCCCAATTTGTCCTACCTACCTAAGTAAGGCTTCTGTCCAAATGGAAATCATTATAGCCAAAGTAACTCAAATAATAGTTCATATTGATTTTGTTGTTCCCTCTTTTAACCATATGACTCTATAACTTGAAATAGTTTGGTTCAGAATATCATCTGCCTGATGGAGATTTGGTTTATGGGGATTTACAAGAAATGTAAAATTATTCAACATAGCCAAGAGCCTCGAAATAAAATATTTTTGTCGTCACTATGACTGTGGATGCAAAAAATAAAATAATTTAACTTTAATGGGAAAAAAAATCATCAATTTTTATTAAAGTTCTATCAGAACAACATAGCAATAACTCTTAACTCATTTTGCATGTCTTCTCATTTCGTGATTTTCTGGGACTTGGCTATTTTAAGCTGATCAGGTCCTGTTCTATTATGGCTGATTGCGGTTCCTGTTCTGAGGCAGATGCTTTGTTTGCTACTTTCAGAATATTTCAATTAAAAAATAAAAATAAAAATAAAAAAACCAAACAAAAAAAAACCCCACAAAACATAAAAATTCAAAAACCCAAAAAGAGCCATAAAAATGTCTGCATGAAAATGCTCTGCTGCTGTGATAGAAAAAACCTGATACTCTGATAAAGTTCTTGAAGGTTGATTTTTCTATTATTATTTTTAAATCTATAGAAATACAGTGTTAAACCCCTACTTTGCTATAAAGATAACCTATATTCTTGATGTATTTCCATGGAAATCTTTCATTTTGCAACAAAATTCAGCATTCTCACATGCTAGCATCATTACCAGATTTCATTACTAGCATCTACAACACATTTACTACTTATTACTAGCTCATATTACTGTTCTCCTACCTTCTTTCTGTATGCATATTGTATGCAATAAGGACTTTTTTTTCTGATGTTGAATGGAGAATTTAATCAGGAGATATTGGCCAGCATCCCATCTCACATAAGGTGAAGATACATTCCGGATGAACTTGGGATATTTTGTGGCAGGTTTTGCCCTCTAAAGTAGTGAAATCCAGCAGATCTTGCACATTACTATCCCCTGCTGCATTGTCCATAATGCTACTAAGGGCACAGCTCACAGACACAAATGAAGGCACTATATCTAAAGATGATAAGAATCAGATCCCTGTTTACATAACCACATGCCAATTTTCCTGCCTTTGCCTCATTCAGGGAGCACTTCTAAACATATGTAGGGATAAACGAGGAATAAACTAGGATTCTTTGGACCCACAACAATTAACTTTTATCCACAGCTACAATGGAATGCATCTGTAATACAACTGAAAGCACATATCCATCGTTAAGGGATGCAATAGATGGAATGGGATGAACAAAGCCAAGATGAGCATTCATAATTTATTTAGAATGAATCTTTGTTGACATCCAGTGGATAATGCAGAGACTTTTTTTCACAGGAACACACAGTGAGTAACATCCATCCTTCCCACATGCTGTGTACTCTTCAAACCAAATGTGGTGGTGGACAGGAACAAAATATAAGCAGACACTTCAGGAAAACAGAAAGATGCTATAAAGACCAGACTGCCACACATATAGAGTTAACTGCATACCAGTTGAATAAGGAACCTGACTTCTGAGTGTTTGACCTCATGGCACTCTTGTATAGCATATTTTTTAACGTAATAACAACAATTGGTTTTAATTGATTGGATTCAAATTCTGCAAGAAGACACGCTACCACATACACCTGCATCTGCACATATACCGCTGAATTCAGTAAGGCTACTTTTGAGTACATGCATTCATCAATTCAAAGCCTTAAATATTAAGGGTCAATTTTTTTTCCAGTACTGTATACAACTTAATTTCAAAGGAACCATAACAATTGTACCTCAGTAGACTTTGACCCTAGCTACAGGCGACAGATTGTCTCTGGCATTTTTTACTATTCATAGTCTCTGCTAGTGATCTGCTAGGAATGGACACAGCACTGCACGAAGATAACATCTTATTACATTTGAGCATATTTACTAGCCATCTGTACCTAACAATACTGCTTTCTCTCCTCTCCACAGATGCACATTACTTATACTTCTAATCATAAAGCCCTCTAACTTTCCCATATAATGACTCTAACATACATTGTGACAAATTAACACATCCCTATAACCTGTTTTCATAAACAGTTTTTCTTAGAATAGCCAGTAGACCAGTACATTCATGTAGCTTCGGGTATTTTAGTTCACTTCTCTACCGCTTCCTTTTCCCTGTTTACAAAGTGAATGTACTAACTTTTCACAATATTTTCACACAGACCTTGCAAAGGGATTTGGGCATATACTACACACCAGGCAGTATTACATGTCTCAGAACAAGAAGCAGATATGAATGGAGATTCATCTGAAATAACCAAATGAGAACAGGCTCTGTCTTAGATTTAGCCCATTCCACTGAGAACAACCTGCATGTTTTACGTAGCATACATATTTCTATTTGGAAAAACACAAAAATCTCCTATTACTTCATAGTTTTATTCATGGACTTCTAAGTAATTTCTCAGTCATTTCTTTAAATTAATGAGGTACAACTTTTTATTCCATAAAAAAAGCAGGAAAGGTTGCTTATACAACCAATGTTTTACATGACAGCTGTATGATTGGAACACACCCTCAGACATGAGCCAACCAGCCTGAATTTCCTCCATCCTCCCAGAAGAGATTCAAAACCACTTTTCCCACTAAGAGAGTGAGAAAATGTCTCATTAACTAACTGGTGTCTCACAGGTGAGGTGAGGTATATCCAGTGCGTCCAATTCCCACTACCAGGAGTAACACTTAAGAGGATAAAAATCATGGAATACAGAATCAAGGAGAGACAACAAGAGCACTCGGGAATGGGAATTAGCTTAGTGAGAAAAGCCCTGAGTCCCAGGTATAAACTTGGCACAGTTCTCACAAGATGAAAGTTGGCATCACCACATCAGGTCTGAGCTATGTAAACATGAAGACACTGCATTCCTCAGTACATTTCATGTTTTTTCACCATTTTCAGGATACTCATAGACTTCACAGTCCAATAATTAGCTCAAGGAAGGAAGACTGGAGTTCTGCTATGATGACCTGACCTCTGAACAACTGCCTGTGAAAAAGTGACCCCTGAACCAAGAGAATACTAACCTATGCCTGACATGCACTTTCAGTGAGGAGGGACATTCTTTCTCATGAGGAAAATACATATCCTGATCTCAAATTTTATCCAGGGACTCCATGTGATTTAAATGAATAAATCCTTGGAATAAAACAAACAAAAACACCCCCAAACAAACAAAACTACAAACCAAAAGCAAAATAACTCCACTTGAAATGGCACACAAAATTACAGCAAATAGTCTAATTTTTAGATTGCTCTGTGTGGAGTCAGGAGTTCATCTCTGTGATCCCCATATGTCTCTTTCAACTCAGGATATTCTATGATTCTTATATTGCTAAAAAATGCAAGGTCAACCATAAAAAGCAGAAAATTTAGAACATACATGCACTAAGATAATCTATGCAACGTGAATTTCTTCCCCTTTTATAGAAATTAAATTCTCTTTTTCTGCCACAGAACTTCTGCCTTACTCCATGCATAGTACAGTCTAGTCTGTTGCATGGACAAACCAAAAGTGAACAACTAAAGAGCTGCTGTCTGCCAAATTTGTGTATTTGGCACAAACCAGGAAGGTGAAAGGTACAATTCAGATAGAATTTCTTTTCTGCAATTCTCTATTGATGCTTTTATCATTTAGTTTTATAAATGAGCAAGCCAAGGGCCATGAACTAAGCTTTTCACATGTGGCTGCTAATCATGTTTCCATTTTGCGATTGACCAATTTGAGATAATTGAGGTTGATGATATTCAGACATCTTCATTACAATTCACAGGTCCAGTATTCCATCTGTAGTTATTTGAGACAGGAAGGAAATTCAGAACCATTCCAAGGTGGACACATAAATTGAGATGTGACAAACAAGCACTGTCTATTCTGTGCACACCACTTGCAACAAAATGTAAAAACAATGGGAGGCATAATGGGAAGACATAAGTGGTAAAAAAACATTAAATAATGCTAAAAAAATTAGATTCAAATCAGGTGAAGCTGGAAGCTCAAAAACAGTGGACACTAAACATCTGGCATTTGGGATTTTCATCTATACAGCAGGACTAATAATACCTCCATCTCACAGAAATATTATGAAGGTCAATTCATTAATGTTCATAAAGCTTGCAAAACTACAGTGGTGAGCACTTCTGTTGCAAAAGTCCATGGGGAACTTAATATTCAGGCATGCTCTGAGTTCTAACTACGCAGAGAAATACTGAAGTGCTTTCCATTGAGCATACCCTATTCATTTTACTAAATTAAACCTATAGAAGAAATACGTATCGTGTAATTGAAAGTTATATGCACAAGCAAACTTCATTTAAGAAATCTGGAAGTTCTGAGTGCTTTGTTTTGCAACCTTAAAAGTCTTAAAATTGTTTTGAAGCTGTAATTGCATGTGTTGGCCATGAAGGGTCTACGTTAATGCATTTAGGATTAATATTTGATTAATGAGCATAGTGATGCAAAAAGATAAGTATTTGCAAAAAACAGAACAAGAGAGTCCACTTATACTACTATAGGTTGCTTCAAATCTTCTAAGTTCTTAAAGAAGCTTTTAATGTGCTGTGCTTTTCAGCACTGAAGAGTCCGGGTTGTAATTAATGCAAACATTTGAAAAATAAAAATATTGTATGCTTATCACACATTTCATAAAATTACTATCATCTAATTACAGAAGTGTCATTTATGCCTCTCTAGTTTTAAACAGAATAGGGTTTTGCACCTAGCATTAGATCCAAACTGTAGTATATAGGAAAAATCCTTCCAAAATTATCTTATTTACCACTAAAGTAACTCTGTTCATTTACCATTAAATGAACTCTGAGCACTTACAAGTAAGGGTTAATACTTGTTTTTAACATGGGTTTTCTCTGAAATGTAGCACTTCACACACTTCTCTTTCCCCTGAATAACCTTCCCAAGGAAGCAACACAGATTAACAAAACAGCTCAAGCTAACTAAAACACTATGAATAGCTTATAACAAAGAATTTTTATTATTATTCATAGCAAAAAATAAAACTATCTGCTATCACAGAATTGTTCTTAAACTGTCATTCCAAAATTCATCTGCTCTCTATTATCATTATCAGCGTTATGCTGCATCTCCAGTTAAAGTACCCCCTCAACTGTTGTCAAGTACAAGTGACTAAATGTTCATCTTCACTGGTCAACAAAATATAGTATTACCATCTATAAACACTGGGAATTAAAATTTAAGACCACCTTATAGGAAATCCAAATCAAATCATAAAATGGTTCAGGTTGGAAGGGAGCTTAAAGTTCATCCAGTTCCAACCCCCTGCCACAAGCAAGAGCACTTCCCACTAGAGCAGGTTGCTCCAAGCCCTGTCCAACCTGGCCTTGAACGCTGCCAGGGACGGGGCAGCCACAATTTCCTTGTTCATCCATGCAGGCCTCCTTACGTTATTTAAACTGGCTACTGAGGGTCTTTTTTTTGTCAAAGATAAGGAGGGTCAGGAAAGCACAGTTGCAAGGGGCCATGAGCTTCCGTACCATTTTCAACAAAAACCTAAACTATTCTGGCTTGAATGGTTCTTGTACAAAGATTTGGTAATGTGCCTACTGAAACTATAACTTACTATCAATGTGAAAGTTACAGCAAGATTCAAAGGGATGTTTATTAGATAGCAAGACTACTCAGTAGTTGACACTAAAGACCAGTTTTGGACAGAACACAAATCTTGTGCTTCAGGGTTTAAAGGCAGTCTATAACAATCAGCATTTGGGGAATAACTTTGTGAGAACACGATCAGTTCAGCTGTTCTTAAACCCTTCCTAGGGTATCCAGTTGTTAAAGAAAACATGCTACATTAACTGTACATCTACTAAAGTGCAACTGTTACTGTGCTCTAAACTGAGGTCTTGATTTCAAACATTTTTTGCACAGTTATTAACAACATGCTCTACAAATTAAAACCCCATGATTGTTCTTCAAGCAAAGCTCAAAGAGTCTTTGGTGGGAGACTTTATGAAAAATATGCACTCTCTGTTAAATTTACATCTTCATTCTCACTCAGTTTTTCCCAACTGCATCATCCCCTAACAATCAAGCTTCTGCAAAAGTTCTACTCAAATAATTTACAACATCCTAACTGTGATCTTCCCACTTCTGATATTAATAGCAGATCTCTCCCCAGTGCTGTATTTTAGTTTCTAAATGCTATGGACAAACACAGGTGAACCTAAAAAAAAAATCACTGCCAACATATATACAGTGGGAAAATATAAAGGAGCAAACCTGAGGAAACTAGATCTATCCTTATTAAAATTAACATATGCTTTACTAACATATTCTACTGGATCATGCCTAGTTTTTGGCATGATGCTGCTATCTGACATGTTGAGCTTAATTAATGTGAAATTAATACTTTCATGATTTCCACTTGGATACCAAAATCTCAGGCCTAGATATAAGATGAACTGTACCTCAGCTTCCTGTTATCACAAAATACAGTTTTGATCAAATTTGACATTACGTGAATACTGTGAAAAGGGTGCCACTGATTCCTTAGTACAGCTATCCACCTAGAGATTTATCATACTTAAAAAGGCCAGTTAATTCATATGTAACAGTTTCAACAATATTTCATTTTTTAATTTCAATACAGAAGATTAATTTAATGATTGAGATATAAATGCCAAAAGTAAGTTACTGTATACATCTCAGTGTAAAATTAAATATTCAGTTTACTTATTATTAAGTTCTGAACCTGAATCTCAGAAAGACACTGCGATAATAAGCATCCTAAAAACATCACAAAATGGAGAGACAGCTTTCAGGCGTGTTATTAGTGAAATCAGGTGCATTACCAACAGAAAGAGTTTTGGTAGAGGGCTGGATCTGTGATTTTAGCCAAGCAGACCTCCCACAAACTTCAGAAAGATGATTTATTTAAATAAAAACTGCAAGGTAATGCTCTTTAATTCTTAAGTATGAGTCAGCTTTTATGTTTCATATTTAAATAAAGATTTTATAATCAGCAAAGAAAGAAAAACAAGTTTGGGGTGCTACTTCGACTGTGAGCCCATCTGCCTTGATGCTGCAGATCATAACAAACCAAAACTGCCATTAGCTTTACCCAGTTCTGTGCGCAGCAAGATCACAGATCATGGATCCTGAAATATGCAGCCTATATAACTTATGTAACTTAACATGAAAATACACCATCAAAAACCAGACATTCTACATAACAAAAACTCAGGGAAGGCAATGCTTGGATTGTATGTGCCTTGCTGTTTTAATTTAATTCAAATTGATCGAGGTACGAATTCTGGCTTGGATCCTGCACCCTGAAGCATGCAGGATGAAAGCTGCGCCTGCGTCAAGTCCCACTGCCTTTAGTACACTTGCATAGTACATAATGCAGGATGGGGGCCTGTGGGGCTTTGTTGGTTCACTCAAACATGCTTGTAAGTTATTAAACTGCAGTACAGCTGATTAAGAAGAGACTGTTGAATAAACATTGCAGTATTTTATGAGCACATAATCACCAAGTACTTTGGAAGTTTGCTTTTAGCATACTCTTGTACCTTGAAAAAAGGAAGCTGGTGGTTTGTATACTATACAGTAGACTTCTGCAGTACCATGCATTCATAAGCAAGTGCTGCTGCAAGCAACCAAAAGCCTTCCTATATACAAATACTTACTTTGCTGAGAACATTTCAACCTGAGAGCTAAGACAGACAAATACTGCCCACTAAAATCTTCTCAAAAATGTCATATACCTATACACCAAGTAGATATACCAGATCCATTTCCAAGTGCATCTATCAGATTAGGCAGAAAACTAATTTCTTTTAATCTTAGGTTGCCTACTTTTGCAAATATATCATACCAAACAAAAACATATCATGCTAAATACAGATCTTTGGCCCTATCAAATGACTCAAACACAGAAAATTATGTTTTTAGCCTTACTTAGAAGTCCCACAATGTCAGACCTACTAATGATATTTCAATGTGTCATAATTACCTGCATTATTGTTTTACTGAATTTTCACTGAAGTGGCAATAATGGGAAATCACCATACTGAATACCTGGAGTTTCACAAAATGCTAAATTACTGTGAACATAAGCAAAAGGAGTCAAATTCAACCCTAGGAAACCGGTATGACTCTAATGCACTTATCACTGACACTCTATTAAACCACTGAATAATCTGACTTAAAAGGCCTGAACCTGTTTTGGTTCCGCATGGCAGAGAAGTATAAAACCTTCAGAAATTAGAATTATGTAGAACTTATTTCAAAGGTCTCTGACTGTTAAAGTCATAGTGGCCCACCCTTCTTCCCCTGAACTGTGCAAGAGTTTTGACACTAGCTATAGCTGAAAAACAAAACAGAATTGGAATCATGATATCCAAGATGAGAAAAACCGTGTGTTTCACAAGGACCAGATGTGCACACAGTCTTACAGGCTTGTTTTAATGATTGTTTATATTTCTTCCTTCTCCCCAAAACACAAAAAGAAATGAGAATGCACTCGAGTTGGCTATAACCTAAATTTGAAATCAGCTGGTATCTAGCTAACAGCTAATTTTATTAGCTATTTCCCAGCTAATAAAAGGAAAGTATACTGAATAAGTGAAGTTCACTTAACCTCAATAAGGTAAACTGCACTAATTAAAAATCCTGCGTTTGAACCTTTTAAGCAAAACATAAGCAAACAAAACTTCTAGTAATGCCTACTGAATAACATCAAAGTTAAATATAAAACCAGACAATTGTAATATAATCTCTCCTTTCGTTTTTTGATCTTCTTTCCAAAAGTGCAATTTTCATATTCCAGAGTTGGTCAGAAGTACCAAATAGTTTGTGCTGATTTTACTTGTACATTTAAGGAACACCACTGAAAGCTCTGTTGCAGAAAAATGATACAAAACATAAAACACACAGGGATATTATATGTTTTCTACTCAAAGAAAATTCCCACTTAAGGACCTAGCCAATACACAAAACCCAATGCCAAACAGATCTGGCAACTTTTGACGTTTATGCTACCCCACTAAGTTTGTTGTCATATAATCTTCAGTACTAACGCTAAAAAAACCCACCCTGAATCTACATCCAGTCCCTCACAAATCATTGAGGTGCACATTCAGTAATCACTGCGCTGTTTTTTATTTCTAGTTGGTGCCTTTTTCTTAAAAAAAGGTGAGGAAAGGACAAGAAGATGAGAAAAGTGAGGACGGGAAGCAGATGTATACAATTTGGAATTTCTAATGACTTGTAAATGTTAGCTGTACTAGCACCAATTGATTTGCTTTCCTGCCCACAATCTACTTACTAGTTTGGGGTCCAAGCATGGACTCAGGATTTGGCCTTGAAGGCCGAAATCAAAATTTTTATTAATTTATTGACCACCCCAACTCTGCAGCAGGAAGAAAAAAAAAAAGGATCGACGAGACCTCTGCCTTTTCATTCCGAAGTCCTTATACAACCACTGCAGTTCTCAAGTAAAAAGGCTTACTGCCATCATATTACTGCCCCCACACACCACACAGCTTTTCTTATTTCCACAGGAAAAGAAAAACAGAATAAATTACAGCCCTTACCTTACAGATCTGGAAATAATCTGAAGTGAGCGTCTCCTGGATCTCATCTCTGGGGGTCCCTGCAGCTCCCGCAGTCCCTCCTGGGTGCGTGGAGCCTCCACCAGCCCCGCTTCCACCACCACTGCCACCACCACTGCTTCCTCCAGGGGATGAGGCAGTTAAACCGTCCAAAACTTTGCGAAAATTAAATTTCTTCATTTTGGAAAAATCTTTCGGAAGATTGGGGGGGAGAGAAAAGATGTGTCGTAACACATTCAGCTACATGGAGCGAAAAAGAAAGTCTTTAACGGTCCTCTGAGTGAGGCAGCACTTACAAGTCTCTGGTACCCAACACAACGTCAGTATTAGGTATAATTGATTGAAAAATACAAAGGCTTCATTTTGTCAGCTACCTGGAAAGGTCCTTTTAATAAATAAATAAATAAATAAAAATAATCCACAAGCAGCAGAACTAAGATTTAATTCAAACAAGGAACAACGGAACAACCGCCATCGGGTTCTCCCACAAAATCCACATTTAGTAGTGGCTAAAACCGAAAAGTAAACAAAAAATTCAAGCCGGCATCCAAAACAGTAGGCTCCATCTCTCTACCTTTCCTGCCTAAGGTTTGCCTTCGGTGCTTGATTATTTAGCGGAACTACAAAGATTCGGCTACATTCGACTTCCTCCTCCCCTCAAGCCCCTTGCAGCCAGGGTACCTCTGCCTCCAGGGCTCCAGAGGAGCGGGCTCCCTCTCCCTGCCCGCAGCCGCGACTTCGCTCCTCAGCGACGTACCCGCCCCGCCGCTACCAGCAGCCGCTGCCGCGCTGGATCCTCCTCTTTCCCCCTCCGTGCTCCCGCCGGGAGGGTGCGCGGGGGCCCCACGGCGGGTGGCGAACCCCGCACTTTCCCGCCACCCGCCCGCTCTCTGAGGACCGGCCGGCGGCAATGAGCCCTAAGCCAGCCCGCCCGGTCCTGGGCTGACCACTGGCCCCGTCCCTGAGGTAACGGACCTCCTCAAACCCTCCCGGTCCCAGCTCCCCTGCCTGTCACCGAGCCTGTGCCGTCGCCGTGCCCCCAGGGGCCGCTCCAGGGGTACCGGACTCCCTCGGCGACTGGGGAGGTAACCTGGGCGACCACTCGCTCTAAGGCGACGGCTCCTAATGGTCCCCGGGGGCGCCTGCGGGAGCGGGGCTGAAGGGATTGGGACAGGAGAAGAGCGGAGCGGGGCAGGTGAGCGCAGGGCGGCGGGGCCGGCCAGCTGCAGCGAGAACACTCGCAGCCGTTCTCCGCGGTACTGAAACCTCCGCCGGCGCCAGCCGCGGCTCCTCCTCCTTTTCCCTTCTTCTCCTCCTCCGTCCTCCACGCCCCGCCCGCCGCACCAGCGCGGAACCGGGCAGCGAACCCTCCCCTCAGCTCCACTGTGGGGGGCGAGGGGGCGAAGGCGGGACTAAGGCTGGTGATTGACAGCAGCGGCAGGTTCCGATTGGTTGCTGAGGTCAAGTTGGGTGGATGTGACTGGCGGAGAGGGGAGGAGGGCGGAGCCTCAGCCCGACACTTGCTATGGTGCGAGACAGCGCGGCTTCGCCGCCGCTGTGATCCGCGGCACCTGATTGGGGGGCTCTGCAAAGATGGACAAGTGCTCCAACCAATAGAAAAGCCGCAAGGCCGGTTTCCCGCCCCCCGGGAACCCGTGAGGCGCCTTCCCTCCGCGACGCCCCGCCCCTGAGTCCGGCCGGGAGTGAGGTGACCGGGGGCGGGGCTTCTCTCCCTCCGGCCACGCCCTACTGCGGCGGGTTTGCTGCGGCCGCTGTGAGGGGGAAGAGCTCCCCGCGGCGGAGGGCTGGGAGCTGTGAGGCGGCGGGGCTCGGAGCCGGCTTTGGCTCGGGTCAATGGAGAGAGCTGAAGTTGGTTTCTCAGCCTCTGCGGCGAGCGCAAACCCAAACAGCCCCAAAGTGTTACGGGAGGTAGCGGCCCTGGCGAGGGGGGGGCCTCCTTTTCCTGCCGCGGCGCGGAGCAGTGTGTGCGGGTTGGTGTCCAGCCCGACTTCTCATACCGCTTACAAATCCCCTTTTCCGTACCGAGGGGAGTCAAACAAGCCACTCTCGCCCTTCCAGGTGTGCGATGGGTGATCCGACGCTGGCCCTAAAGTGGTGGAAGTTGGCGTGGGACGGCGCTCCGGCCTCCGAGCTGCGGTGCAGTGCAAGGAGCGTTAAACTGTTCATAAGACTACATAAAGAAGGTTGTTCAGGTCAGAAACAAATGAGGTAGCTATTAAAAGTGACTCACGGCACAGCGCTGTCAACCTAGTTGGAAGGTTGGAACTCACTAAAATGGTGTAAGGTTAAAAATGAAGTAATTAAGATTTAAGAAAATGCCATGGACAGACATGTTAAAAAAGAGATTAGAGTAGGAGTCAGCAGGTGCTAGAGGAAGATAGCTCCACAGGCCTAGGGAGGACAGAGATAAGATGGTTAGTTTTAACTTGAAGGAAGGACTGAAATTAGAAGAATGATGAAAAGCCTTTGGAAGTGGAATAAGATGCATACATTTTTGGAACATCACCAACATTCATCTTTCTGAGAATCAGCATATGGAGCTGGGTATTGGCGATTAGATACTACATCAGAGTATCCAAAAGGGCAAATACAAACCCCCAAACCAGACACTGCCCAATGAAACATTGAGCAGTCCTGTTTAAAAACACCAGTGGAGAAAAATACTTGGATAAAAATACTTCTGCATGTGAGGTATGTAGGTCCCTTCTGAAAAGTTTGCTCTAAGCTGAACACAAGTCCAGAGCAGAGGCAGAGCGATGGAAATGAAAGTGGTGGGATGGGAGACAGGACAGTGGAGGATGTAGGAAAACTCAGTAACAGTGATGGCATGCACAGAAAGGGGTCCCATTGAATGATACAGCTAGTGAGGAGTTTTGTTACTAGGAAAAAAGAAAAAGGAACGGTTTGGTTTTGGCAAAAAAAGGACATTTGCTTTTTGTTTTGTGGAGAAAAAAACAGTAAACAGGTGATGCATTCAGTTGTTGTTTTACACTGTGTTTGGGATGTTATTGATGTTTAGTAGGACACCTCTGAGGTTGCACAGTTTTGACACCAAGAGTTTTAAAGGGTTTGTAAAATGATGAAAACATGGAAAGATTTTTAGATGTTAAATTGATGTATTACAAACGAAATAAGGTATCCCAATGTACTGTGGGATATAGGTATCTGAATCTGTATTTCATCCAAAATAATACAGAACCATGGAATAGTTAGGGTTGAAAAAGACCTTAAGATCATGTAGTTATCTTTACTATCCAGCAAGGAGAGAATATATTCTTCAGTGTTTTAATTCTTTTGTATTTAGCTGTAATCTTATTCTTCAAAGTCAAACAGAAACCAAATTTTAAAAGGGTAACAGTTTGCTAGCAAGATTTTTCTGAGAAAGCATCTTTAACAGTCTACATCATAAAAACCAGTATGAATTTTGATTTTTGCTTAGGTAAGCCTGATACTATGTGTAGTAACGTAAAAGGATTGGTCAGAATCAAACCTAGCAAAGGAGACTAACATTAATTCATCATTGTCTAATCTCAGTCAGATTCAAGAGTTGACCAAGAAAATGGGGAATCAGGAAAGATGTGCTTACATCACCTGACCAGAAAGTGATAGTAGTAGATTGTATATGCTTTGTATATGGCTGATCATTAGTGTTCTGGTCAGTTCTCTCTAGTGTGTTTTCGCTTACCTCATCTAGCTTTCTTGTTTGTTCGGTTGTTTTTTGGCTTTTTTATAGAAAATTCTGCTTCAGTCAATGGGCTAGAATATCCTGACTTTGTAAAGCAGCAAACATACTTTAATCTCAGGCTCATACTCTTGGTTGTTTAAATAAAGATATGTAGAGGTGTGCAATAAATGGTGGTTTCACAGTTCACGCTTTTTAAATGATTCATACTACTTCTTTTGATAATACATGAATCAGTAGTTAAGATTGATGACCCTTGAGAGAAATCATTGTATGCTCACCAGCAGCTGACTAGACCACAGCCTTGCAGCTGTACCCTGCAGGAGAACCTCTGCTTGTGCAGAACTGGAGAGAAAGGACACAATCAAATGCCAGCAACACATATATGCCAATGCAGGCAAAACTGTGACTTACCATAGCTTCCAATCTCATTAGACTTTGGGACATTTGCCAATACTATCCGTATTTCTGTCTAATTCCAGAACATCAAATGGCAGCAAGCATAGTGTTCCTGCCTGCAGAGCCCCACTAAAAATATCCCCAGTCAGTGCTGAGTATCTGGTTAGAACAGCTTGCTGAACTCTATCAATTAACCAGATCTTAATCTATTTAATGTGTTTTATTAAGGCTATATAATCCTAATGTTTTAATCAAAATGTCAAGCAGTACTAAATCAAATTCATTAGGAAGGTCCAAGTCTATCACATCCATGTGGTTACCTTGATCAAACAAACCTGTAATCTCATCAAAAATTGAAGTCAGGCCTGCTTGTCAAGACTTGTTTCCATAAAGCCATGAGGGCTTGCTTTCATTATGTTCCTACCCTTTAACTCCTTATTGATTGGATCACACATAGCATGACTGCTTTAATTCACATAACATCACTGTTTCGTCTAGGTTTACTTAGGATTCCAGGTCTGTTATTACCTTGGTCATTCTG
Organism: Psittacus erithacus; assembly: GCA_009867235.2. Taxonomy (NCBI): domain Eukaryota; kingdom Metazoa; phylum Chordata; class Aves; order Psittaciformes; family Psittacidae; genus Psittacus; species Psittacus erithacus. The sequence goes on along the minus strand of WYDI02023772.1, from coordinate 40,948 downwards.
CTTGATTCTAGGAATAACATGAGGTTTCCTTTGTCCCTTCAAATTTGTAGCTTTACAGAGAGCTGTTAAGAATTAACATTAGAAGGCTGGAAGTCTCCTACTGTTTTGGGCTGTTTGGATACTCAGGTGCCACAGAGACTGCTGATTGAAAAACAGCAGTGCCATTTTCATCCTCCATAAGTGTCAATGGCTAGAAAAATAATTCAGCATCCTTATGTAATATTAATACTTTTTTTATCTCATAAGTACAGGATAGAAATATTTACCATAAAAATTAGGTCTTTTTTTGCCTGCTCGGAGACCAGATTTCGTAATGAAGAAGCTGTGACGAGGTGGGATGTGTCTGTACAAAACTGAATGTAATCTTGTAATAAGAACTCCATTTTTCACAGTGGGCCAAGTATACATATAAATTAGCCCATGTATAGAGTTACCTGCTGCAGCTTGAGGTGATCTGATCTTGATGCTGTTGAAAAGGAAAGTCCTGCATCCGCTTGAGCCCTGGGGGGTTTTGCCCCTTGGCCCTTCAGCAGTAAAAGAATTTCCCAGGAAAGTTAATAGTTTTTGCTTGGGTTAGTGATATGGATTAGCTCTGCACAGGGTCAGGCAAGCACCAAAGGCAGTGCAAAAAAAGGCAGAGCTGTAAGCCTTGGACAGAAAGATGGGGGTAGTCTCCCTTTTGTTAATTCAGCTCAGGCATGCAATATCACTTCATCACAATTTTGGCCATTGGATTATATTCTAAATACATGCTCTGCCCAGGAAGGGCTGCGTATCAGTGAAGAACTACCACAAGCCACCTAAACAGCCGTCAAGGGTGTAGAATTTAGGCTTACAGACTGTCCTGTTGCCTTAGAACAATGTATCTCTTGTAGAGGGTTCTCCCTAGGCTAAGGTAGGACTCAGTCTAGATATGTTTGCTCTGAAAGCAGGGGTCTTTTTCTAACAGATAGTGGGGTACAGGCTGTAACAGAAGCCACAGAAGAGTTAAAGCCTCAGTGATTATTGTTGGCACAGCAGTGGCTTGTTGTATCTTTACTATAGCAAATATGGAAAACTGTGGACATCTAATTAAGATAACTAGTTCTAGTCATGACAATGTGGGGCCTTACCTGGGACACAAAACTGGTCTAAGATGTTCGGTGAATAATAGGGTAGTTAATATGTGCCATATACCATGTTGCCACCGATTTCTTGTCAGCTTTCATTGTAGTTCTCAGGCTGACTTTCTGGCCGCCTCTCTGCAGTCAGGTTGCATTGTATTCTATGCACAGTTTTCTAGTTTTTCCTCTTGAGCCTTTTTTTTTACACTTCATTTTATAGATCACTGTCTGTCACATAGCTTAGCTACCCATTTCACCTCGTACCCCTTCAGAGAGGATTAGACAAAACAGTCTGGCTTTCCCAGGTCCTACTGTGAGCCAGGCTGTTTGAACCTCTAATGACCCAGGTTTGCAATCCAGCCTGTGCACATCCAATATATCTAAAGGTGTAATAGTTCATTAAAACATTTTTAGTAACTGGCACAGACTGTCGGAAAGGAGAGTTGTTATTTTCTTACTGTGGACTTTTAATTTCCACCAAGCTTGTCTCTGACTTTTGATCAATACACACCTTTTCTGAAGTTTTTTCAACATATTTTCATTGATGCTTTTTCCATTCGGAACATTTTCATCTTCTCTAGAGGCTGCAGAACAGCAGGAACTGATGCCTTTTCAAAGTCAGTTGTTATTAGTTCTCAGAACAGCTTTCAGAAAAAAGACAGCTATGAAAATGGAATAGCCACTAGCCTTTCAACAGAAAGAAAGGCTAGTGGTCCTAGATCAAATATGTACCTACGCAGTTAATACATACCCAGAATACCAAAGTGACCAATCACTCTCCCAGACATGTTAGCAAAAGATCGCAGATTTCCAAGTCATCAAGGATAAGTTTTCAGATAAAGAACTTAAAGCATTAGTTGAGCATGTTAGATAATCTGCTGTATTTAAAACCCTTGAGAGAAGAAGATCCTTTATTAAAGCAGAATCAGTAAGAGCTTTAGCAAGTCAGGAAGACTGTAATTCACAGTGAATATTCTTTTTGTTGTCAGCTTTGCTACAAATTTGACGTTTCCCATTACTGCTCTGAGTGTTTTGCAAATTATCACTGACATTTGAAATGACAGCTAATGTATTCCAAATTGTTAGTTCATTTTACTAGATTCTGCACTAACAAAGGTCTCAGTTAGGACTGGGCTACTTGTCTTGGTTGCTTTCAAACCCACACAATCTTGAAAGCTTGAAACATAATCTTTGAATTCATATGCCACTTACAGGAGAGTATAAAATAAAAGCATAAAGAGTTAGAAAAAAAAAGAGAAAAGAATAAATTCAATGAGTCTATACTTGCTTTATAGAAAAGCCATCAGTACAGTTTGCATTTTTGGGGGGTTTCTTCCAATAGGTGCAGAAAAAGAGACTGATTTTTAGCTGGGGAAAATTTCAGCTGCCCTTCAATATCCTTCAGTTTAAATTATAGGGTAAAAAGGTTCACTCACTCAAACTAGTCTGATGAATCATAGGAACCAAAAATATAATGTGTCAGTTCACAAAACATCAGATATCACATCCTGGGTCTCTCTGCAAAAAAGTCTTCATAGAAAAGTCTAGACCTGCTGTAACCTTGGTTCAAGAGCAGGTGACTGACATTTCATATAGATAGTCTTAAATTTAATGTATATATTTGCATAAAAGAAGAGTTGGTAAGATGAAAGCAAAGAGAGAAAAGGAGAAGAACAAAGGGAAAATGGGGTGCATGTTTCAGTATTTCAGTCCTTCTGTCATTGAAAGCTTTCAGGTTTATGTCTGCATCTTTTAATTTCTAATAATCGAATGTTCTGTAAATACATTGCTATTGACCTGCAAGACCAATACCCTTGTCTCTTCTAGCCTAAGCAATACTTCATAACAAACAGCCTCAACAGAAGACTCCAGTGAAGAAATGCTACCTGCAGTCTGACTTTCAACCCTTTTTTGAAGTCTGTGACAAAAAGCTAGCCAATACTCTGTGGCATCACTCCCCTAAGCCATCCCCCAAACCAGGGCCACATCCTGACCACAGCCAGATCCTTTATCACAGAAGAACTGCAAACCACCACATCAGCTGTCTAAGGATTACATCAGGCTGAGCTAGTCCATGGGTGAATTTGATCACTGCAATGGCTCTTATGCCTTCCTTCCCCCCTCCTTCCATCATGCTTTTTTCCCCCCTTTAATCTTAATTTAAGAACAAGTTGAAGGCAGGTTAGACTGTTATATCTCCTCTGCAAGTATCCTATGAAATATTCCATCCTAGTCTCAATGCTGCATTGAAAGGAAGTCTGGCAGAAATGTTAGCAGGGAAAATCCAATCAGTTCTGGAAGTTAAAAAAATGTTTCTTCATGCCAGGAATGACAGCTGTATTATTCCTCAGCCCTTAGTTTGTCATTCAGGCAGGGATTTTCTTTATGCCAGTGTGATACATCAAACAGAAATTTGGTATGTAGTGCCTGTATTGGCTTGGATTGGATTGAATTGTCTCAGGGACTATCCCATCCACGTCCTTCAGGTAGTGGATATTTGCAGAGTTAGCTAAGTTAGTGCAGTGCTGATCTACAATACAATGCTGAATGCCTGTCCCTCTGCAATTTGTATGCTGTGTGTAATCCTATAAATGGCTATTTCTTCAAGCACTGAAGGAAATAAACATGCCCACTATATCCACCACAGCTCAGATTAGAGCTTAACTCTTCAGTGTATAATCAGAGCAATATTTTAATTAGGGCAACAGGAATCATTTGTTTTCCAGTTCGGAAGCTCAAACCAGTATTAAAATATTTGTAAATACAATATAATAAATATTAAAATATTTGTAAAGGTAATAAATATCTAAGTGTAAATTAACATATGAGATGTCTGCTTTGAAATGATAAAAGTTATTTTTTCAGACTCTTGCTTGCATTTTATATGTACAAGAACTATGTTCTAAACCTGATATACTCATTCAAATTTTCTCATTGACTCAAACTAGTCCAAAATATCTGTCTCCACTCCTGTCCTTTATAAGGGATTTGCCAGTGACTCAGGTCCGTTCAGCTTCACTTCTTTCGTTTAAAAAATCCCAGAGAACTTGGGTTTATTCCATTTTGAGGGACAGTCTGCAGCTTGGCTGTGCCAGGCTCCCTGTTCCACTGTACTCTCATGATAAGGCATCTCAAGCAAAAGCTGACTTGAGAATATTCTCTTCTAAGGAAAAATGAAGTAAGAGCCAGGATGCCCTGATTTCTTGTCTCATCACACTGGTGGCTGTTCCATTTCTTCTTACTGAGCAAGGTTTCTCATTCCTGTTGTAAGAAAAGATATCTGTTCTCACCCTACCTGCTTAAGTGGTCCTATTTCTGTTCCCCAAAGTCTGACCAACCTGTCACATACACCACGTATCTCCAGACCACACTGAAGTGGTGGGACTGAGGAAAATGTCATCCATTGGTTCTGCTGCAGGACTGAATCTAAATATGAGGAAGGGTCTGTCTGAACTGACATTTAGGGATGAGCATGAGAACCTTTCAATCTGAGCGACAGAAGGGAGATGCAGAACCTAGAAAGCAGAAGCAGGAGGCTGTGGCACAGGTCCTAGGATAGGCAACAGCCCTGCAGAACTGAAGTGTGGGGAAAGTCCCATGATCTTGGCAAGAAAAGGACAAGCTGGCCACCAAGCTCCACCTCTGAACCTAATTCACATCAGATTCTGAAGCTTGGGCGGGAGCTATTGGCCACTTGGTTGGGCTGTGAGATGAAGTTACTGAGTTAGCAAGTCTGTGTGTGAGGAAGAGCTTAATATTGGCCAGACTGCCAGTGAAAGTCTATCCTAACCTTGGCCAGGTTGATGCCTTTGTCAGTGGAGAATTAAACACAGCCATCCTATGTCTCAAGCTTTGTGTGATGACCAGTGAGCCAAATGAGTTTCCCAAGATGCTGCAGGAGGAATTTTCTGAATTATCTGGTAGAGACCATGCTCCCATACTGCAAATTCAAATCTGCCTTCAAGGTGGGATAAACCAGATAGATGTGCTTGCTTATCCTATCTGTGTCATAAAGCCATGCTTTATTGCCCAAATCCAGGAAAAGAATTTAAGAATCTTTCTCGATTGTTCTGCTAAGTGACTAGCAAATAACTGCATAGCCCACTCACGTACGTCACATTGTGCTCATCTCTATCCACAAGGAAAATCATGTTTTATCTATGGCTCCAGTGCTAGGAAAGTTTTCAGGCTGATAAATCATATGGAACATTTTGATAGCTTCTTCATAATAGAATTCATTTTTCTGTATTTCTGAGAATTATTTTCTCATTTCTGTAAAGTAACTCAAACAATAAATCCTGGTCTAAAGGCTAACACTGAAAATCTGTCAGTTATTAAATAACATGCACCCAGACCAAAGTACGCTCCCTTTCACTCATTTGTCATGTATTTTAGTCATTTGTTTCACCTCTTGGCAGGTTTGAAGGTGAATGGGTATAACAGATGCAAATACTAATCTATCAGGTATTTAAGTTTGCATGGTGGTGCCTGGACTTTAGGACTCTGGGTGATTCATCAAAGGCTCCTTACTTTTGTCCCCCAGACAGCACAGATTCTGACCTTACGAGGTCAGCATTTCTTGACAAATCAGGGGGGAAGCATGTCTAAACATTCCATTCTTGGTTAACACGAACACAGCGTCCCAGCTCTACCTTGCTTCTGCTGTAGGCTTACAGACAAGGTGTAAAGCACAACTTCTTTCTCATTTTGAACATGAAGTTCCCCAGACATTTTATGGATTGTGTCGCTTCTGAATTGTTCAGTTTTGATCAGGTGTACATACACTTCCTATTCGTTGCTCAGCAATATAACCTATGGAAGATGATTGGCATTCGTACTAGGAATGCATTATGCTTTCCTACCAGTATGAATAATTGCTTTCATCTCTGAATTTACATACACTGATGCTTATGCAGATTCTAGACACATTAGGAATGAAATGCATTTCAGGTGACTGATAGAATAAAGGTTTCTACTTCTCATCAGTCTATTCTTTGTATCACATAACTGACTCACTTGGTATTTTGATCACTGCATTCAGTTTAGGCTCACCAAAACTGATTCCATCAAGGTGGATATATCTTTTCTTTCCAAGGATTTGTGTTAGAATTCAATCTGTGCTGCATCCTTAGGAAAAACCTCAGTATTTTAAGGTTTTTCTATTCTCATGCTACTCTTTGCTCGCATAGTTGGGATTTGACTCCTCCGCTCAAGAGATGTTTTTGTCTCAGTGTTGGGTTGCACATTTTGCTGGCTCTGTAGTTTGCTCTGTTACACTAAAGGACGCTGCAGATGCAGATGGTTGTTGTGATGTACACCCATGGCAGGACCCAGCACTTCAGCATGTACCTATTCACAAGTGTGGGACTCATGGAAGCAGAAGGAAGTATGCTACCTCTTCACCAACTCATATTTCTCATCTGCCCTGTATGATTCAAATAAGTTTTTCCTCTCCCTTGATTTTACTGTTTCTGATGTAAATACATAAAAGCTTGAACTCTGGATGCATGTAGTATTTGACAGGCTAATTGACCCACTTAAATTAATTGTCTTTAACTCACACATAAGAGATCACCATTCTTATAAGCAGCTTTTAAAGAATCCAGTCATTAATCTTCTTAAGCAGCTATTCTGTTCTAGCTTCTTGTAAGGCATTTGCTCACAGCCTCCACACTAGACTTACCCAGCAAGGAAATCCCCTAAGACTGTTCGCTGAGCTCTGAGAGAATCCTGCCTCACAAAATTGTTCCTGGAAGAGGTGCTCATTTACCTCAGGAAAAATGGCTGGATTAAGCTCACCCCAATGTGCTTTTGAAGTTTCTCCAACTTGGAGGAACAATTACACATAAAATACTGGGAGATAGGTAAGATGCTTTGTCTCAATCTTCCCGATACAACATTAAAATCTCTTTTAAGTACAAAATACCCTATTTACGATCCCTTGCTGTTATGCTGAGATAAAAACATTACTTGTATTAATTTTAAATAAGCTTTGACAACATGAAAGCAAAAACCATACTGAGTGGTAGGTTTTGCCTGGTGTTACTCACAGATACAGATGTCCTGAAGCTAGATGCTCTCATGCTTTTTGTCTGGCTGCATCATAGATATTTTTCGAAACATCCTGTTTGGGCCTTGCTTTCTTATTCTGCCATGCAACCTGCTCTGGCTGGTGAGTAGAAAGATACTAATGTGGTAAGAATGTAGTAAAATATCTGTTCTCACTGCCTTATGACAAGCAGGAGCTGATAAACTGATAGCATACGAGAGATGCTAGGGGTTGGAACTAGATGATCCTAAGCTCCTTTCCAACCCTAACTGTTCTATGATTCTGGGTTTTTGGGTCAAAGAACAGAACAGGCTGGATTTTAGAAAAATACATAATGGGAGCCAGCAGAACTTAAACAGAACTGGGGTGAGAGACTAAGGGGAAAGCTGGTTAACAATAGATCTTAGGAGGAGAGCATAGGTTTTCAATGTCTTTGGGAAGAGGGAGTAATAGAGAAGGAGAAGAAAAAAAATCCAAATAGAAGGAGAAGGGGGAAACCCCAAAATCAGCTTCCTGGTTTGGCCATACTGAATTTAAGTTGACAGCCAGCTAGCCCCAAACCTATGTTAGACAAAAGCTGAGATGATAGCTTATTTTGGACAGGAGACTGACACCAGTCAGTGCTGTGTTTGTCAGTATAGTGGTGGTTGGTTGTAGTTAAGCCTACCCTCAGTGAGCCTGCAGAGGGAAAAAGGGTTTTAGAGCCAAAGCTATGGAGTCACCACCACAAGACTCCTGCTCTGAGTGTCTCTAAGTTGAGTCATGTATGACCACTCAGGACAGTCCTTGCCTGACTTAATCTTACTTTACACCAGCCGTCTCTCCCTTGCCTTTGCTCTATCCCTTGTACAAGATCTTGCAAGGTCACAGGCATCAGATCAGCATACTGAAACGATCTGCTTCTTTGCCTTTGTCAGTTTTCTGACAGATCAGCTTGTTCACTCAGCTCATCCCATAGTTGCACAACCTTTAGAGCTTAGAGCTAATGCAAGGAAAGCTGCAGGAGCACAGAGCGGGGACAGGGGAGCAGCCACTGGGCAAAGTGCAAAAAGCAGCACTGGAGCTGGGCTCCCTGTCTTTAGGTAGAGTAAAATCATACTTGAGGGGATGACACAGGCTGTGCTTTAAACCCAAGTACTAGAGTGCAAGGCTCCAGTTTTCTATTAACATGTATTAACAGTAAAACTACTAATTGCCTTGTCTTTGATGTGCTTTTTTGCACATTCTTCTTCATTTTGTATGAAGCAAACACTGTTTATATTCTCTTCTGTAGGCACAGTTTACACAGAGGTCTGCCTGTAGATAGTTTTTGTCTACAAAGTGTGCACAATCACATTCAAGCTCCGAGATGAACAGATACACTCAGCAGTACTTCCTCTCCAGCTTTAGCTCCGTTTTTACACTAAATAAACCAAGCAAGCAAAGTGCTCAGAGCAGGGTGCAGTTTTCAACTTCAAGACCAGTCAGTAGGTGGGAGGTGGGAAGGATCTGCCAGTGTGACCTGGGGGATAATAGATGAGAGTATTTTGACACTGCATGTTTCTCTCATGTACTGTGCCTGCCTCCTCTCACCTTGATTATAAAGTTTAAAAAAATCCAATTCTTCACCACCTACACACATGCTATTAAAATCATGATGTGTATTAACAAGAAAATCTTTCCCAGCTGGATGGGAAATTGCTGATAGCATTGCTAACAACAGAAGCCAGCTCTTCATTATGCAGCCATCCACCACGATGCCATAAAACCAAAGCCTGCCAGGCTTTACAGTTTCAGAAATTGCCAGTTTCTCATCCACTCCTCCATCTTTCCTTCTGGTTTTATTGTTTCGCCTCCTCTCTCCCTGGATAAATATAAACTGCCAAGATCATGGGTTGTGGTGACAAAGCACGATGGAGAGGTGACCAAATACTCTGTCACATGTTCCATTATTCTGGGGGATGATGTGGGAAGGAGCACAGGCAGACCTGCATTCTGGGTCCTAGCTCATGAAGACCCAGAGGCTACAATTACCGATGATCCCTCCTGACCCTCCCTCCAGGTATGGAAGTGGATGATTCTTAGGGCTAAGCTATTTTTAAGAGAGTAACAAACTCTGTCCAAGAAGGAGCAGTTCTGAAACAAGTCCCTAGGCCCGTAGAATCCTTCAAAGTTCAGGAAGTTCAGACCTGAGTTCAAACTTCAGTCCTGTTCTCTCATAAGGCACCACCTGACAGCTCTGGTCGTGCATTTTAACTGGGGTTAGGAGGTGATACCACAAGTTGCAGCTCCTTACCAGTCTTAAGTACCTACCTGTGGAAAAATACTGGTTTGCTTCTTAGTAACTTAAACCCTCACTAATTTCTATTATTTTTCTCTGAGATTTCTTTGAGATTTATAATAGAAAATAATGGCCAAGTGATGACAAAGAATGACAAAGCGGCTCTCTAGGAGGAGAGATCTTTCTCTGGAATTCAGTCCAGCAAGAGCTACTGCTACTTCAGTGTTTTTTTTGGGGTAGAATTCAAATGCTGAATGTCACATACCTCCTTGTGCTGGCTTTTAACAGCTGTAGTCCTGAATGGCTCGGTCTATGCTGGAAGGATTGCTCTGTTCTTAGTAGTCTTATTTCTGCTGCTGTATTTGAGACACTGTGAAATGAGAGTGATTGACATGTGGATCGAAGTAAAGGCTCCTAGGTAGATTGTAGGCAGTTAATTCCCACTTCAAAAAGAAATGCATCAAGAAACATTAAGGTATAAATAGAAAACACATCTCTCGGTCAAACCAGAACCCACAGCTGCAAGCAACAGTAATTCTATTGCTGCTGTCTTCTGAGCCCAAAGGGGACTAAAGCAAGTAATTAATGAGATACCTCCTTGTGTCTGGGTATTGCAGGTACTTTTCAGCAGTTGCTGAGTATTTCTTCTTCTTTCATTTATCTTCTCCCAGCACTTTAATACCAAATAACAGTTTGCACTTAGTAATTAAGGCCTGTCTTGCAAGCAGAACAGATTCATCTTCTGCAGAGCTGTGGGCACACCTTCTCTCCTCAAAAGAAGCTGATCTGAAATATGGGAGGTGACTCAGTACCTGGGCCAACAGAGCTGGGACTGGAGAATGCAATGCCTCCACCAGCCTTTATGGCATGCACACAGGTGGGGATGCAGTGCAGAATTAAGAATACCTCACCCTGAGTGCTGGGTAGGGGTGTTTTACAAACAAAATGGGCCCAGATTTGCTGATTCTTGCATTCTTTCATCTCAGTTCTATCCATTTAGCTTATGTATTTTTTGAATTGTGCTGACCAAAACATGCTTCAGTACTCTCCAGCTACATTACTTGCTTGAAGTCATACAAATATCCATTTGATAAAGCATTTTGTGCAGTTGTGCCAGCCACATCTACCAATTCCCCCTTTACTATGTACTCACTAACCCTATGACTCTTCTCTGTGATCTGTCCATTTCTCTGTACTCATGTTTATTCATCTCTTCCTTTATACTTATTGGGGTTGAACTTCAATTTATTGATTCCAGTTCATTCCTGTAGCTTGCACTTTGTGTATTCTCACCCTCTGGAGTTATGTACGTGCTTCCATCTCACTATCCTGCTATCCTAGCATAACTGCAGATCTTGCTGTCCTATGGTTATGGTATGCCTATGGTTAGGCTCTGCACAGCCTGTTCTTCAGCTGAGGGGGGTATGCCTGAGCATGACAAGGGACCTTTTTTAATCCTCCACCTCTAACACTTCTCCTGGGTGTTTGACTATTTTTCACCAGGTTTTATACAAAGCAGATGTATCAACTATTTTGCCCTCCACTTGACATTCCTATAGTAGACACTCTATTGTCATCTCCTATAGGAATAGCTTTGCTTGTTCAACCTAAAGATAAGAGAGGACTCATACAGTACAGAGTCTTATAGAGTGAAACTGAGAGCAGAAACTAGAAGATGGAGTTCAATCACTTGCTCCACATCTTCTCAGGAGAAATGGACCAAACTGTTCTTGTGTGACTTCTCCTGAGAAGACGGCTTTTCGTCCTCCTCCAGTAGCAAGCAATAGTAAGGCTCATGAATTTTCTAGTACCTCTGTGTTAACATATCTGATCCGTGTCATGTCACAGCCGGCTTATGTTTTTAGCTCCTAGCAGTGATACTAACAAAGTCCTTGTGCTATAAATCCATGGTGTTTATAGACCTAAAACCAGGACACAGGGAACAAATACCTGTTAATGTAGTATGTACTGACCATGGCTAGTGTTTCAAACAGAGCTCTGTAACCTCTTCAGAGACCATCTGACATGGCATGGCATTACTTAGATTTACACCATTCTCTATACACTGCCTCTTGCAGTCCCCTTGCTGGTTGTCTGAAAGTGTATTACAAAGAAGGCCAGGGAAAGATCCCCTCCCATGCTGCCTGAAAGAAGTAAGGGTGCATGGACAATGTCACCTCCCAGTATGTGAGATCAGACAGGCAAGTGGTGTCCTGGGCAGCAAGGAGAAAGGAAGCAAGGAGGGTGAACCTTTGGGCAATAGCCTCTTGATGAATTTGGAAGAGGGCATCTTTTCACAGCTCCAACAATTTTTCCACCTCCCACAAACTGCCAACTACCATCCAATGGCAAAATAAACCAAGATTATGTGCATACCTCTACTGGCTGCTCTAATAGCAAAACATATGCATAGCTGTGGTTTTGAGCCCCTCTGGAACATTGACCTTTAAGATTCAAATCCTTCTTATGAAAAAGGATATGGTGTAATCCACTTTTCATTCAGTGGCTTTAGTAAGCTTGTAGATTGAGAAAACATCCTTAAAACAGTTATGTAGTTTAAAATGACTGTGTTGGCTGCAAAACACTGCATTTGGCACACACAGAAAGAGCAAGAGTTTGAGAAGTACCATTCAGGTTTCAGTAATCCTCATATAAAGACATCTCAGGGAACTATACAAAAAGCTACTGTGAAGTATTTTATGTCCAGTAGGCTTGTTATCCTGTCAAAGAATATAATTAAGTCGGTTTGCTATGTTCATTATAAGCCCCAGTTGCTTGCTATTTATCACCCTATTTTGCTGTAGCTGCTTACACAACAACTACTTCATTAATTCCTATTTGCTAGTTATTGATGTAATGTCCTTTGCATTCTAGTTCCCTGTCCTTCATTACCTGTATAGAGAGGAACACATCTCTTTTCTTGAAAGGAGAAGTTGTTTTACACTCTTCCCTGACAGAAAACAGTCACACTTCTGTTTCAGGAATGCTCATAAGTAATTGTCAGCAGTTGTGATGATTCAGCTGGTTACCCAGTTTACATTCTCTTGTGCCATACTGAGTGGTGGTCTGCAATGAAGCTTTCTGTGTCTTCATGTTCAAGTGGTTGCTTCATAATTTTGTTTTGTGGCGTATCTCATTGCTTCCTTCCTGCTACTAGATAAGACTTTCTCAAGGTGTTATGCTCCCCAGTGGAAAATAGTTCTGTGCTTCGATCTTCATATGACCACAGTAAAACAAAATACTCTGCAGGTCTTTCCTGCACTAACTGGAGGATATCCAACCACTTTATTAATATGAACTAATATGTCCTCAACAGCCCCTCTGTAATAAGTGAATATCATTATTGTTATCTCTTAGAAAAGGCAAACTGGGGCACAGAAAGGGTGTAGAATTGTTCCAAGTTCATTGAGAGCAGCAGGCTGCCATTGAAACCTCTGATATCTGCCCTAGAGTGGCCACACTGGCATATATTGTACAAAAGCACTTCAGAGTCAGCTTTCTCAGTTCTGTGAGACACTGACAACTGGTGAGATCCTGTGGAGTGCTGGAAATCCCTCCAACCCAGGCTGCAGGCCAGCATCATGCTTTTGACAGAGCTATACAGCACCAGAAGTTATACAACAGTTGCCTTACCTCAATTAAAGTGGGAAACTTCGGTTGTTCTGTCGCCATCGGTTGTTTCAGTATAGCTGAGAATGGTCCTCAGATCTGTTCCTCAGTGTCACAGGCTCTTCCTTTTGAGGTCTCTTATCTGCTGTTAGCAGATAGCATCTATTAACCTGCTGTTGTGCAGAGGATTCATCACAGTAAAAAGTTCCCCAGAGTTTTTATTTGCCCCTTCTTAAGACCACCTGAGTGTTGGCACTTCTGTCTAGTTGTCCGTGTATGTGTGTAGTTGTCCATTTTGTACAACATAAGAGTATGAAGATCTGCTCTCTAACTTCAGGAACACGAAGGAGTTTCCCAATCTTACGGCTTGTGATCCCACTCAGTGGAACTCTCACTTTCCTGAGTGGGGAAGATACACACTTGCAGAGAAGACATTGAGAAGACATTATCACCTCGGACAGGAGTCTCATGGAGGTAGCAAAATCATACTTTTGCAGCCTGCTTTGCCTAAGCCATGGAAAGCCAAGTTACATGGTGCTGCTGAAAGAAGAGCCGGAGTCTTTGGAACTGGTGGGGAACAGCAAGTTTTGGAGGTAGAAACAGGCACCCTCTCTTCTTAGCAGCAAGAAACACGTCTCTTAGAGGGTTTATCCTAATTCTTCCTCCCAGACCTCTCCTTTTTCCTCTCTCCTTTTCCCAAGACCTTAAACCCTGGAACAGTAAAATTCAGTTTTGCCCAAGTCCCTGCAGCACTGAGCCATTCCTGAGCTATAACCAGTTGGGATAGCTCACGTTTTCCATGCTCCAGCATCTGAGGTAAAAGTTTCTATTCTTAAATAAAAAGGAAGGTTCTATTAAATATGCTTCCAGGCCCAGAATGCAGAGGGTGAATAAACATTCAAACTTTATGTTCTCAAATGTCATGGATTTTAAAGACATTTGTATTTTGAGAACTGACGCATGCTTCTTTCTCATTTGGAGTTGGCACAACTATAAGCATCTGGGGAAGTCTTAAATCCTGTTTACATTGTAAGTGCAGTACATTGCTCCTATTCCCCACTTCTCCTCCCAGATCAGCTGTGGTGGGTCTTTAAAAAGTGCTCATCAGGAACATGAGCTTTTTCATCCTTCTGGTGAGGGGGTAGCAGGAGTGCCTCTAAAATCATCCCATATATCCTCTAGAAATTGAGCTGCACACGTGAAATCGGGCCTCAGGATGGGAATACTGACATGGAGGAGCTGCAAGAGAGATAAAACAGCTCGGAGCTGCCACCAGTCATGCAGTGATACAGGCTAGACATTTTGGGGATGTGATGGCAGAGGAAGCCAGCTCTCTCTGCCTGCACATAGCAGCAGCTGAGATATTATCCTATGCCACTGCAAGCACTGAGTTCTCTCAAAATGAAACTGAGATGGTTGTAAAGGGCAGTGCAGACACAGGGTTAACTGTGATATCCTGCAGGAGAAGATAATATTGAAGTGTTGCAAGTGCTTGCACACACCCCAGTCATTACATTTTTGTGTTCGACACAATGGCCAGCAAGGAAGTGCAGCACTTAAGGCTCAGAAAGGGAAGGATGTAGGGGCAGAGGTGGCTAAAAAGCTTGAAAGTCAGAGAAGAGAAGGAAAAACATTTGCAGGGGTGTTGGACCTGGATGATCTTAAGATCCTTTCCAGCCTTAACTATTCTCTGATTCTGTGTTCCTCACAGACACTTGAGCAATGATCCTGGAACACGAACACTGCTGCAGCCAGCAGAAAAGATGCAAAACCAACAACCAAATGCCCGAAGTTCAGGAAAGAGTGAGGAGCTAGACCAGGCGTGTTTCAGAATAAATTCAGTGTTTTGAAAGCACTGATGTGAAAGACACATGAGCCCCAGTAATAAAATGTGATATGAGCCGTTACTGTAAACAAGGAGGAATAATTGACAGGGAACTAAAACAGATCCACAGAGCATGCATAGCCCAAGGCTCTGCAAACCTATGGCTGAATGAGAGGAGGAGGATGAGTGGCATGGGGAGAATTCAGAGAAAGACTTAACAAATCACAGGCCAGGAATAAATAAATGACACAACAGCCCTTGATCCTGAGACCGAAAATTCACCTGCAGTCACTCTGCAGTCCCGTGGTGGATCAGTAGGAAGAACAGGAAGCATGTGGAAATACAAAGCAGTCTCCCCCCAAAATAAAGAAAACCAAACGTCTTTTGGGCTGCAGGGGAAAGTGAAGGTTTGTGAAAGGATTAACTGTTTTGATTCATCCTCTGGACATGGGCACTATTTCAAACCTGTAGCTTAATCTGAAGGGCAAAGTGGCCAATTTGGGTGTGGAGGGGAGAAAAGGCATGGCTGGGGTCTGAGACGCAGCACTACAGACAAAAGCTCTTTGAGAAATAGTCTGGTGTGCTGATGGAGCAGCCAGGGATGCATGACACCCAGCACAGAGGGCAGAAAGCCGCAGCTGAGCAAAGGCTCTTCAGATTATCTGGCAGGTTATTGCATCTTCCTGACACATACCATAGACACATGGAAGTATATGGACAGACACACGTATATATGCATGTATGTGTGTGTTTATGGACTTCAAAACCACCTGAGAATAACCTGTGAACAGTTTGGCAGTAGAAAGCTGTTCCAGCAGAGAAGTGAGGCACTCTTGGTGGTAGTATTTCACAGTTCAGCACAGTGATGCTGCATAGCCCCTTTCATGGAAACCAAACCCCAAAAATGCTCAGCAAGGTAAATAATACAGGCACTGCTTAAAATGTTATGTAGTAGTGTACAAAAAAAAAGGATGTTAAAAGACTGCAGGAAAGGAAAACCAGTGATGTTTTCAGCTAAGATCAGAAAAAGATGGAGGGGAAGATGGGCATTTGTGGCTGACCCACTAGAAGAGAAGGCCAATGAAGTTGCTGGCTGGTGTTTGTTAGGGAAGATAAAGAAACCTCTAGTGGGAAAAGGGATCAAATCCCCACAGCACATGGGGAGCCAGTTACAGCAAGGGGACATAGTCATGCTGCCTGGTGTGCATACAGAGTGTTAGCTCACAGGCATCAGAAAAACTAGCATCTTTTTACTATTGCCACTTACTACAGCCACAGACAAGCTCACACAGATGGGTGATGATGGTACCACTTATTCTCGTCACATTTGTATTTGTGATGTTTTCTCCCTCTGCTACTGTTACAGCACCCACTGCTGCCATTTCTAAAGCAATCTCTGCAAGTTTGCAAATTGCACTTTGTAAGCCCCAAGGTTTACACCTTAATGGGGATGTAGAGTTTTCAGTGCTGCTTCTGCATAACTAAAATGTCGTTTCATAAATGTGAAGAGAAGTATCTCATCCTTTTATCATCACTACTTTGCCAGTAACCATGCCCTCCTAATATATCAGTGGCTATTGCCATGTCATTTCCTGGCATCCAGTGAATATTAGAAGAGACGGGGAGATAAAGAACAAGAATTGAAATGAAATTCTGAAGTTAAATACAAACTCCTGCCATTACAGTATATTCATGCCATGTCATAAGCCAACTGAAATTGTCTGAGCATGCCTATTGCAGTCATTCTCCTTCCCTGCCTGCAGAAAACCAGAATAGAGGAAAGCAAAAAAAAAGCCATTGATGACCAGAGGGAGAAATAGTAGAATAAAAGACCTCTGCCTCACTAAACCTTGGGATTTAACACTTAATGGTGCTTGATTCTCCAAGCAGTCAATGGGAGGTAGGAGCTTTCATCACCTCAAAGAATGCTTAGAGCTTTGTAGACTGAGCCCTGTATCCTTGATGGATGTTGTGATTTGTTTGGCTGAACTATGTAGGACAGATAGGTAGATCTCTCCTCCCTGCTCATACAGAGTCTCCCACTCTGTGTGCCTTAATGTTGTGGTCATTTTAGGAAAACATTGTCATGGTACATCTAGGCCGGTCTGCTTCACATGGTGGGAAACAGCTCTGTGAGTCTGTTCAGAGCGCCATCAAAGATAAAAGACATTTCCATGAACTTCCACAGTTTTGGATCAGATTCTGCAGCATATGCCCAACACTGATGTCGCATTAAAAACAGATACTTCTATACACTAAGATTCAGCTTTTCAGAGACGGTCAGCTCCACAGGAAAGAATGTACTTGTGGCATTTATATTTCCTTCCAATGGCATATGAAGACACCATGTAGTATATATATGCATTTTGTTCAAGCTACCCATTTAAGTGAAGAAAAAAAAAAGGGAATGAGCAAGATTATCCTTCCTTATCAGCCATGGTGTGATTAGGAACAGAAGTTCCATCACTTTAACAGCAGATGTAAGAGTCTGGCACCCTTACGAAGTCGATGACCGTCTATGATGCCTTGAAGGAAGAAAAAGCTTTTCCTGTTAAGCAACCTCTCCATAAGGAAAAAGAATGGTGATAACAATTTTTGTCACAGTTTGATAACACTAAATATTCATCTCCATGAGTCTCCTGCACACCGCAGAGTGAGCATCCGTAGGTGTCTCACCATCAGCAGTTTAGTTTAGGGGAGCACTCTTGGTGAGACTTTCCTGGTTGCCCTCCATCCCCTGCTTTGGCTGGCCGAGTGGAGCGGCCTTGGAGCACGCAAGCAGATTCCTTTCATGTGAAATGGAAGCCAAAGACATGCATGGAAACATCCTCACCAAAAGGTAGGCTGAACCAGCCTCCCCACCCCAAACACCAACTGTTTCACTCCATAGGTCTGCTCTGATGCTACTTCACCACTGGCTTATGCCAGTACCCGGGATACCATTATCACGACTACTCCTTTGTGCATCTGTTTGTTTTAAAAGCAGAAACCTGCTTATCCACTAAGCAGCAACCATACAGTGCAGCGAGATCCCAGATGGCATTGGTGTTTTTGGCAGGGCCAAGATGATCCTCCCAGGAAAGCATCTGTTCTCATTCGGCAGTCCTGTGGGTGTTGCTGGTCAGCAGCGACTGCCTGTTAGTGTATTCCTCTTGTCCCATTGTTTTGTGCTTCTTAGTCTTTTGAGATGAGATCCTTAAGGAGCTGGTTATGCAGATTTGTCCCTTCCTGAGTTTAACTTCATAGAAGTTGCTGAAATATCAGCCTGTGGTGCAGAGCTCTTGCTGGTGCTCTGTGGTCCTCTGGGAACTGAGGGGCTCACCACCTAGGGAGCTTGTAACGATACATGTCCTGTGGTGTGAGCTGGCACCGCTAGTGCTCCCTGTGAAATTAAACCCAAGCAATAAAGATGGAAAGACACCCATGCCCCTTTCCAAAATGGCAAGGCACATGAAAATCCCCTGAGTCAGATGTGCTGCCTGGTGATGGCCACCAGCTCTCACAGGGGCTGCCAGCGTAGAATTTGCCTGGGCAAACAGCTGTCCAGGGTTTTGAATAGTGGTGAATCCACCGCTGGCCTAATGAGCTGGTCTAAAGGTCAGCTTCTCCCTGTTTGAAACCTCTTCTTCCTACCTGGCACTTGCATGGACCAGTAGCATTGGTCTTAGCTACACCACTGCACAAATCTATCTTGGGTAGATGATAGAAGTGTCTACTGCCAGAAATTGTTGCCCTTGCGTGTATTTATAGATCACAACCAAAGTCAGTTCTTGATCTTCTCTGGACTGAACCTGAGGCTGTCATGAAAACTACTTACTGAGCTCTTTCTCTTTGACAATTACTTGGACATCTATGATCCAGTCTTTAATCTCATCAGTGCAGTAGAGGCAGCACTGATTTTTTTATTGCTTTTTTTAAAGTCGGAAGGGCACATGAAGCTGTCAAATAGCCCTCTCTGATTTCCAGCGATCTATAAAGGTAACTTTAATCAGATAAATATGAAATCTCATTTTTATAAGAGGTTTCATTGATTGCTTTTAAGAAAATAGGTTTTGGCATTGGCTGGCACTGACTGTGCTACCATTCATTAATGCTTTATTTGCCTCCCATACCTGCTTAGCTCTAGTTTTACCTAGTTCTAGTGTTAGACCAGTTTGGCTTGGGAAATCCAGGTCATCTCAAATAGCACCTTTAAGTGCAGACTCAAGGTTTGAAGGGGTTGGTGTGCTGCTGGCTAGCATGTGATTAGCATGCCACAGACAGGCTGTACCAGCTGCATGGGTGCTTGGTCTGTCTGCAGGTGAGACCAGATAGACATACAACCAAGTCTTCTGTACACGCTGAGGAGCAGTGCCCAGGACATCCTGATTTCTGAGGAGAGCCCTGGTTCATGCTGTTTAATCAATAGTGTAACTTCAGCACTTCTCTGGTCCTTTGTAGCTTCCCTTGTCTTTCAGTCTTTGTTATAAATCACTGTTAGTGATTCAGGAAGCCCCTCAGACACAGATTTTCTGGTACTGCTACTGTACATTGCTATAATGGTTGCTCTATGACATCTTCCATCACTACTGATGAGATTAAAGTATTTCTTTCTTCCTGTGAAATATCACATCCCATTTCTTTCCAAATGCAGAAAATAAATATTCAATGGTTATTTCTCATTTTCATGTATCACATTTGGCAACTCTGCCTTCCTTAACACTGGACCTGCAGGGACTAAAAAAGGGAAGAAACATTACTTAACTCAAGAAGTGATGTTTTTGTCAGAGAAAATTGGTGTGAAATGCTGACAAACAAATTTAGGTCGGAAGTCACAAGGAGTTTATAACCAACCAAATTATCGGGTTCTAAAATGGTTCTGCACTCCCCTCCACCTCTTGGGATCTCAGGACAAAAAGAACTACTTTAAGATTAATACCACTATTTCCATGAAGAGGATTATTTGGTGTGGCACTGCACATAGCATGAGGATTTGATGATCCAAGAGGTCCCTTTGAATCCTATTCTCCTGTATGACAGCAAGGATTTCATTAGGTCTTCGTATACTTAAATAATGCATTCTTGCCCTTAATCCTTAAACCCAGGATTTTTTCATTAATGGTTTATCTTCCTCCATCAGCTGTCTCTTTCCTCGCTGCTGACTTGTTTGCACAGCTCTCAGACTTTCTGTATTCACATTTGTTATGGATAATAAGGTTTTTAATGATCGTTATTGGTTGCCACTTTCACTTCTTGTCTCTACTAAGATGGATTCGAGACCAATAAGCCTCTCCTGGAACAACAGGGTGTGGGTTTGTGGGAATCTAATTAGGTTTTTCAAGACCAATATTCTTATTTTTATGCTAACATTTTTCCTTGTAACCATTACTTGACTGTAGCTGACCTCTGTCTTTGGAAGTACCAAATGGAGTATTGCAGGCATGAAGTAGTCTTTCTGCACACAGCATTTCCATGGAAGAAGCCACCAGTTTCTACCTCTCTTGAGTGACTTGGTTTTACCCTTTCTAACAGAAAGTGTCATCCTCAGCAAGTACAAGACTGTGCCAGTTCCAAACCCGAAGCATCTAGCTCCTCTGCTGGGACTCTGTCATTCACCCAAGCTACGGGGGTGAGCTGCCAGGTCCAATAGCCTGGGACTGCTGCATCTCAGCTGCATCGCAGCCTGGAAGTGCTGGGAGATGAGACAAGGTATGCAGATGCAGCATTCCTCACTGGGGAAGGAGCTCCCAGGGATCTTTTCCACAGTTTTAGGTAGAGCAGCATGGGGCTTCTGGCTGTACAGAGAGTGATATATGGCTTGCATGGTGAGGAAGCCCAGGCACCCCTGATGAAGAATAGACAGGCTTTAATGGAATCCTTTTCAGTTTATAATCTGCCAGTAGTTTAGCTTCAGGAGTGTCAGAGAAACCCCTCGTGTGCTGAAGAAATACAACAGCTCCAGGCAGGCAAAGGCGTTTTTCATACATGACCTGTAGAAAATTGCTGCTTTATGTCTGAACTTCAGCTCTTCATTAGCAGCAGGGTCCTTGGCTGTCCCTTCCTATGGAAACCACACAGGCGCCACGAAGCTCTGGCTTTAACCAGGAGTAAGCACTTTTCAGTTAGTGCTGAGCTTCATGAAACAGAGCCTGCGGCAGCAGCATGAAGGCTTCCATGAGGCACAGCCCTGCACCAAACCCAGCCCTGGTGTCCCCATCCTCGGCAGCAGCTGGCAGCACAGCGCCCAAGGGCACCAGCAGACAGGGGGTTACACAGGGTGGGACTCAGCATCTTCATTTGTTCTTCAAGCTTGCTGCTCATTTGCAGTCTGAAATGGAACGTTTGGCTGCGGTGGTATAAATAACAGGTGACGTTTACAACATGGTGCGGAAAGGCTTTGAACATTAATGAGTTATGAGAGGCCGGTGTGAGTTGTGTGAGGTTCATTCATTTGCCTCTTTTGAGGCAGCCGCCTGTTTGCTTCTGAAAACAAATGCTCAGTTAAAAACCACTCATACGCATTGAAAACAGCTTCTCGGGAGGATTTCTGATGCTCCGAAATGGCAGAGCTATAACTGTGAGTGAGTGAATGCTGGAGGATGGTTATGAAGAGAAGCATCCCATGTGCACGTGTTGTGAGCAGTGGGATGGGAATTGCTGCTGATAATTCAGCTTTCTGGACATCCAGACTTGCCTTTAACAACAGTTTTTGTTTTTAAAACACATCTTGTATGTTGAAGTCTGCCTTTGGGTGACCTGGGTCTCTCACACTGCAGTAGAATAAAATGGAAAATATATATATATATACACACATGCATGGCATAGCAAACCCTTCTCTCGCTGGCAGCCCCTTGCTTTTTTCTAAATGGCACAATAATTAAGGTGAGTGATTTATCACAGAAATACACAGAAAGTGGCAGCCTGATAACAGAGGGGGAAAACCATCAGTCACAAATATAAATGGTAAAAGTATGGAAAGTCTGATCCAAATCACCTTGATAATTTTTAGCCATTTAGCACTATTTAACAAGCTGTTCAAGCCACTGAAGACATTACTGTGCTGACTGCCAATACCAGCACAACAGCACCAGGGAGGGAGGGCTCTGCAGTCCCTTGCTTTTCCTTCTCCTCCTTTCTGCCTCAAAGATGGTTTGCCTAGCAGACACTTCTTACATGTCAGAACCATGTCAGCAGACACCATGTCAGCTCCATCACCCCTTCCTCTGCTGCCCACCCGCTCTGTGCCAGGGAAAGGATCTGCTGAACTTCAGTAGTGCCAAGAAAAAGACCAGCCCAAAGAGACAAAAGGCTCCCCAATGGCTCCCAGGTTGTCCATCCCCAGCCTTCCTCCTCCACCTGCAAGAGCCATGGAGCATCAAAGGCTGTGCACTTACAGTCTTTAAGCTCTTATTTGATGTCATTTCTCTGGGTAGCTTTACCTCCACAGCCCCCTCCTGCATTGAGGTTTGTTGTGAAGTCTGTTCCCTGTTTTTCCTCCCACCCCATGATTTGCTGCCACTGTGGTCATTCTACGGAAAGGGAATGGGCTGCACTCCTGGCAGCACTGCTCACAACCAGGGTGCACTCAGACCTCACACTCAGCTGCTGCCTTTGCTGTGGTGTGCAGAAACACTTGCATTTCAAAGGCTATTCAAAGCCTGGGCCTGTGCAGTTTCGACTCATGGTTGATCTGATGCCTGCACCTATTCTTATTTTTCATCAGTCTGCTTAAACTCTTTTTTTCCTTACAAAATTCCTGCAAAATCCCCAGTCTGGTTATGGGCCATCAAGGAAGATGGAAACTTCCTATCCTGAGACCAGCAACATGACCAAGAATTAGAGACATGCAATGAAATCACATAAGCAAGTGAATAATGCTTCCTCTGGGGGCTTTACCAGCTTTCTTTGCTGGGCAACTGCCTTAATTTAGTTTCTCCTCCTATAGGGACTGTTCTCTATCTTCCTTCTGTCTAACTCCAGGACCTGGCAGTGCTGCTGGGCTCTCAGGTCTGTGTCCTCCCAACTCCATCACTGCTCCTCAGCAAGGAAGGGAGGTGACCACAGCACATTCCACTCCCTTAAAATGTGCTGGTATTAGAGGCTGAAAACAGCCCAGGCAGGTCCCTGTGTAAGAATCATGGAAATCAGACACTGAAGTGACAGTAGTCTTGTGGGATTTGTCATCCTCTTTGAGAAGGATACAACATGGGGGACAGCAGTCCATATTCCGAGATATGGGCATACCCTGTGATTACAGGGTCCTGCTCTGCACCTTGCTCCTCTCTGGGTAGTTGCCAGACTTCTGTGTCCCTTTGTGATCACTTCTGAATTTTGTTCAGCCTTCCAGGGGCAGCAGTGATTTTTTCCAGAGCATCCTCCCTCCAGTGGGAGAGCTGAACTTTTCTTCCCACCTTTGCTTCCAATCTCATCCTTAGTTTCTTTGCGAGCATTTGATGTAGGATATGGTTGGAGAATACCAGCAGGATTTCCCTTCTTTGCATGCTTGGTGACTGCTTTAATAGGATAGCACTTCAAGTAGGACAGTGCGGCTCCTGCCTGAGAACTCCTAGTGACACTGTTTGCAATGGTCCCAAGAGCTCATTAATTCTGTTTATTCCACTTTCCACTATCTGGTAAGCATGGAAATCACATCCTGTAAAGAGATCAGACACACTTGCCTCCTGCTGCTGCTCTGGTACCCAGGCTGCGAGCCTGTGCTATGTTGCCCAGAGCATGGTCGCAGGCTTGCTTCTGCTTCAACACCATCAGACTTTGCAGGCAGGGAGCTGCGCCAAGCCTAACTGCTCTGACCACCTTCTGAGGTTGCCTGTTAATCAACAATGAAGAGAAGAAGTTACAATGTCCACATTTCAATGCGGAACAGATGAACCACCAGCAAGTACTAGCAGCACCATACGTTTTAGCATCAAATGCCAGTAAAATTACTTAGATGCAAGACAGCGCATAGGTTCCAGTGCTAGCAAATCACAGTTACAAAGCTGTAGTATTGTGCCTGACAACTTTGTATAAGGTTTAAAATCACGTAAGCCTTGAGTTAACTTAGTGGTACATAAATATGGGAGCTAAAACAACCTCAGTAAAGGCACTGTATTCCACACCTCACCCCTCATGCAAAGGAGAACTTCTTAGAGGCAAGCCATGCATTTCTTCCTGGTAGAAGTAATTTGATAGCCTATATATATATAAATGTGCCTAAGCACAAACACAGGCACACATACTTACAGTCTCACCTTCAGCTTGAGTGTGTTTCCTGGGATTTGGTAGTGTTTGCGCTCACAGCACCAGAGCAGTGCTATGGGTGCAAACAAAACAAGACGTGGTATTTCAATTTGATCTGCTCAAAGAGATGTGTAGGATATACAGAAAGAGTTACTCCTTAAGCTTTCAAGGTTATGGTGATTCCTGTCAATATCCAGCGTTTCCCAGCAGGGACTTACTTCTGTATGACAAGTTCTCTACAAAGCTTGCTTAGAAGAAAAACCCATCAGAAGCAGTGACAGAGCAGGGCAGCCTGCGGGTCAGGTGGAGGCAAGGCAATGGGATTTAGTCTTATATGCACCAGAAAAGAAAACAGGTTGCAATTTTTCAGGCTGTCTGATGTTGCAGTTCCTTGTGACATGGGAATTGAAGGTCCTGGGTTCGTCAGACTTATGTCATCCTTTCTAAGCCACCCTTCGACTGCTTGAGTTCAGAGGCATCTCACACGTGCTCTCAGCTGGCGTTATTTCTCCTACTTGTTTAGTTGCAAGACTATTTGTTCGTCTTTGAATGATGTTTGACATCTCACTGTAAATAGTCTGGGTTATAAATATCTCAGGTGTCAAAGTCTGAGTGGTTTTGCCTGCCATTCTGGTCTGTACCTCTTTCTTATTCTGTCTGTTCAGCAGCTGTGTCCTTGGTGATGGCTGTGTTTGAACTTGGGATGTGATTCAGACACAGGTTGGGTATTAACCTGTTAGCAGAGCTGGCTGCAAGATGAATATTCAGCTCCAAACCAGGACAAACTACTCCAGAAGGGCTGGCAAGGAGCAGGGGACCTGGAGGCCATAAGCACATGGCTGCTCAGGAGACACAAAGCTGGGAACTGAGGCTCAGTCCCACTGCGGATGGAGTCACTTGGTGACCCAGGCACATCCTTGCTCTGCCTGCTTCTGGCAGGGTTTTGGAATGGCCACATTCCTGAAGAATTTCCTGCCACTCCTGGTCAGAAGTGCAGCCTCATCCAGGCAGGTGAGGGCCACTCTTCACATGAGAGTTCTGTTCCCTCCATCGCAGCCTGATGTTGAAAGCCAGCCAGCCTGCAGTAGGCTGAACACTGGCCAGCAGTATCTGATCCAGCATCCATTCAAGGACCAAAATTCTCAAAGCACAGGAGCTTGTATCATTATTGTATAGGATTTAAATGAAAACAGTAATTCATCAGAAATAGGTAAGGAAGTGACTCTCCATCGGATAGACATTCTTCCCATATTAAAAAGAAACACAGAAGCAATTATCTTCATATGCCTTTTCCTGTGCAAGTGGATTAGCGTCATACCTCTGTGTCAGGAGATATTCAAATGTGACTTGGGATTGATTCAGTTGCAGGACAGGGGGAGTGATGTCAGGAGCACATACACTTCCTGCTCCAGGCATCCTGAACTGACAAGAGAGGAACATTTCACCAGCAAGACCTTTTGGTCTTGGTGGAGAAGAAGAACTGAAGCCCAGCGTGGAAACTGCAGCACAGAGAGAACAGGACAATCCAACCCAGTGTAAGCGCTTGTAATTGTAGCTACCACCTCATGCAGGGAATGGCCTCTAATGTCCAGCAGCAGTGGAAGGGCTACTGAGAGGTTCCCACAGATGCTGTGCATTGTGCATGTGACTATTTAAATTCAAGTTACCTATAAATCAACAGCAGTGATTTACAGTGACAAGTCTGGTGATGGCAGCAGTTAGAGTGACCCTGCTTTCAGTGGCTTCCAGTTCATTACAAGTACCTAGGCTGCAGCTTTCCACCCCCTGCCACCACAGTGAGAGGTGTTGGAAGAAAGGCTAGGACTTAAAAAAGCACAGGAAGACTGAGCAAGATGATGGGATGAACTTGAGAAGACATAAGGAAGTAGATACTGGACAAGTAACAAGAGGGGAATAAATCCCTGCTCATGCAGAGGGGCTGGGAGTAGGGGGAAGATGGGGAATGGAGCTTGGGATTTTCTTCAGGAGGCATCCAGGCACAGCAATCCTTCCCTGCAGAGCTGCCACAGCAGTTTCTCAGTGCTGGCATGTATTCAAGCCTCTCTCCTGTGCCAGGTAAGCTGCCACCGCTCTACATCCGGCATCTCTGCAGGAGCTGAGGATGGAGCAGCAGCACCCTCTTCCTCCCTGAAGCCTCTCAAGTCAGACCAACACTGAGTGGAAGGAGGCTTTGGTATCTCAGTGGCAGACTGACAGCATTATGGCAGACCACCACTGCTTATCCTCCTTTCCCTCCCAGCTCATCAGAGGATGGGTTGGGTCCCATCTACCCATGCAGGTTTTCCAGTATATTGACCGTGGCTCCCTCTGCCAGTCCTGTTCCCCAGCTGCTGCCTTTGCTTCATTCCCAGTGGATCATTGCTGAGCACAGAGCTGAGCCCCCCTTTTCCACCTCCTGCAGAGAAGGTTGAGGTTGCCCCACTCTCCTCCCTTATCTTGTTCCAGCCATTTAGGCAAGGGGAAGCTGTGCAGTGTCCTCCACCTCCATGCAGGAGACCCCTCCTTCTGATCTCTCATGTATGAGCTCACACGTGTCAGTCACTGAGGATGAATTCACCTGAGATCAAAGTGGAAAAGCACCAGTGTCCCTTAACTCCAGCTTAACACCTTCCTTGAGCTTTTCATACCAGCTCATAGCTCCCTGTGAAGAGCAGCTTTAATGTGATCTCCCAGTTGTTAGTGACTGTTTCCTGGAGGATTAGAAACTGGAGAAGGATTGAGTGGAATGCAAAGAAGGGGAAGAAAAGAGCCGACCTTTGAGGAAAACCTCAAGTCAAAAGGAGACAGCCAAACCCATGACCTTGCACCAGCCAGAGCAGAGTAGCAACTGTCCATCTGCCTGCTACTGCCCTGTGCAGGACAGCAGGTATCCCAGCAGAGCTGCTGATGGAAGAACTGCACCATAATCCCTGTTACCATAGCAGAAAAAGCACAGAGGTGCTTGCCTCAGTGAGGTGCCTTCTGCCAAGGTGGCTGTTGTGTGTGCCTCAGCCTTTAGCCACAATGAGGGAACACTTCATATCTCAGAGCTCTGTGCAGTGATCACTTCGTTAATCCCTATTTGCTACCCCTATGGCCAGTACAGAGAGGACCTCTTGATTTTCTCATTCTCCTGAAGCAGGGGGGAAGATGCAGCACAGTAAACTTCAGTGATTCACTCGTGGTCAGCATGAGCAGGGACCTGGAGGGAGGAAGCTGATGCTGAGACCCCACCAAAGTAAAATACAGGGGAATAAAAAAGGCATCGCAATAAGCTGGACTCCTCCTTGCCAGCATTCCCCTGCACAGAGGGACAATCAAATTACACTGCTGCTTCCCTTTCATTGTGATCTGAGTTACAGGGAAATTAATGGGGGCAGAGGAAGAGGCCCGTGTGAAGTGTGAACGCAGAGCCAGGGCAACTGCAGCTCTGAGAAACGCGGTGCTTGCCAGGGTGGCTTTGTTAGAGAGGAGAAGGGGGAGAGGGGAAGGAGCTGCTGTAGGAACGGAGGGCAGATGCAGCCATCAGCCCTGTTTGCAGCAGGGATCTCACACAGGTGTAGCTGAACCCTTCGGTTCAAAGCCCCCCTGCAGGCATCTGCCACCAGCACAGGCTGGAAGAAGAATCACAGCAGAGACCCGTTGGTGTCTGCAAGCAGGAGAAGGTCTGTGAAAGGTGTTTGTCTCTATTGATAGCAGAGCTCACGTGATCCCTTTGAGTGATGATTTCCCATTCTTCCCTGAGGACCTGCTTCTTCTCTGCGCTCACAGCATCACCATACCCTTGGAGCAGCCTGCAGCAGCCGTCTCCTTCACTAACGGTGCCTGGTGGGTGACTGAGCGTGCCGTGGTACCTCTCACCCAAGCAGGGCAGCAGGTTGCTGCACACTGTGATGCAGGCACACATACCTGAACATAGCAAAAAAACCCAGCTTCTCACAGGTCGTTTGTCCATGCTGTGGGTTTGCTGAGCTGCAGGTAGACACATGGAAGCTGGCTCTTGTACTGCCATTTCAAGGATGGTGTTATGGCTCAGATGCCCTACTTCATAAGCCCAGCCGTTGCTGCTATTACCAAGTACTTTGGCAGCTTTTGCATGCCATGGAGCCACAGTGATCAACCCATGGCGCCAGTGAGCTCTGTGCAGGATGCATGTGAGGATGCTCCGTGATGCAGTTCTCTGTGTAAAGCCAGGTGGACTCCAAAGGCACCAGGTGGGATGGCACTCCTGCTGCTCCGGAGCATCCTGTCCTGGGAGCTGTGCTGTGTGGTGCTCAGAGGGAACAGGGGAGTGCAGGAGTTGGTAGGAAAAATAGGAAAAGGGACCTCAGTTTCTCATCGACCAACACCCCCAAGTCCTTCTCCACAGGGCTACTCTGAATCTCTTCTCTGCCTAACCTGTGCCTGGGATTGCCCCGACCCAGAGGTAGGACCTTGCACTTGGCTTGGTTGAACATCATGAGGTTGGCGCTGGCCACCTGTCAAGCATGTCCAGGTCCCTCCAGATGGCATTTGCCTTCTCCCAACAGACACCTTAGCTTTGCCCACAGCACTTGGAGCTCAGGGTTTGGAGTTGAGTTCACAGCGATTAGTTCCAGCTGTGGCAGAGCTGCCCCCTTCATTAACACCTACAAACCAGGTGGTCTTGAAGGAGGTCCAGCCATCCCCTCCGCTGCCCATTATACCCACCCGTACCGCAGATGCTTGGGGCAGGGCAGTTCACACATCCTGGATAAACTCCTGACAAGATGAAAATCACTGCTTTTTCTGGTGGTTTTAAGGAGGAGGAAAGCTTATTGCATCCTTGCTGAAAGCACCACCAAAGTGAGATCCTATGGCTCGGGAACAAAGCCAGCATTAAAACCCATTCTGCTAAGGTATATCATTATGTCATATATGTTGTTCCACCTGCACTTCATAGTTGTAAACAGTGCTTTTACTCACCGAAACCTTCCTGGTGAGCTCCCATCTGTGCTCAGCCGCTCATGGCACTGGGACAGAGTCACCTCTTGTCTTCAGCCATACATTTTGGAGCCTTCCTTCTGATAAAAGGCACCCAGAGACCCAAACACACATTTTAAGGACATCCTTGCCAGGTTTTATGCAGGTCACGTCAGTAACTGGTCAAGCCACCTCTGACTGTCTTTGGCTGCAGAAGAGCTGTGATTCTTTGCTCATATGCTGTGTGCATGTGCCCTGGAGATGGTCAAGTGCTGCAGCAAGTCCCCATAGTGAAATAAAAGACAGAGTGACTTCCTCAGGCTAAAGTGACTCCAGAAGGAGCGCCCTGCTGAGTCCATCTGGAATTGCTGAGGGGCACACTCAAGAAATTTCAGGATCAGCCTTGGCACTAACAGAACAAAACCAGGTTATTAAATCCCATGGCTAGCTAAAAGCAACCTTAGGCCTTGCTCCTTTGGCTGCCTCTTATAGCCCAGATACACTGGGAGCACTTCCTCATATCCCCAGCTTCTTGGCCCTGCCAGGTGAGAGGAATGTTTCCAAGATCTCATTTAATACCTGTGTTTAATCCATTAGCTCTCCCTGCAGGTCTTCTGAGTGCTGGGCTGTGATTAAGGAGGAGGCAAGTGCTCTGTTTATTACCCTCCTGATGGTTCTCCACTTTCCTCTTCACTCCCATGGGCAGGTTTTGCCCCATAGTCTTGCAGCACTTCAGAAATGCATATGGGACCCCCCCTTCCCTGTCTCCTTGGCATGGGTTTAAGAGGAGCCTGTGCTACAGGAAGATGCTCCACTTGTATAGAGAGGGAAGTTTCACAGGTAGCACTGCTGGGCAGTACAGGGAGCAGACATGGCAGCAAAGCCCTGGCTCCAAGCATCCGTACCTCTGAGCAGACATCTGTGTCATCAGGAGTAGCCAATGTGGATTCACCAAGGGGAAGGTGTGCTGGACCAACCTGATAACCTTCTGTGACGAAGGGACTGGCCTGGTGGATGAGGGGAACAGTGGATATTGTCTACCTGGACTTCAGGAAGGGCTTTGACACTCTCTCCCATAAGATAGGCTGATGAAGTACAGGCTGGATGCGCAGACAATGAGGTGGACTAAAGAGTGGCTGAGGGCTGGGCCCAGGGAGGGTGGTGATCACTGGCACAAAGTCTAGTTGGAGGCCAGGAACCAGAGGTGCACCACAGGGGTCAGTACTGGGTCTGGTCCTGTTTCATCACTGATCTGGACGGTGGGACAGAGCGTGCCCTCGGTGTGTTTGCTGAT
Source organism: Psittacus erithacus (assembly GCA_009867235.2). NCBI lineage: Eukaryota > Metazoa > Chordata > Aves > Psittaciformes > Psittacidae > Psittacus > Psittacus erithacus. The sequence goes on along the minus strand of WYDI02023772.1, from coordinate 10,648 downwards.
GACACCAAACTGGGGGGAGTGGCTCCCAGTGACCAGAGGGTTGTGCTGCCATCCAGAGGGACCTGGACAACAGCCTGGAGAAATGGGTTGATGAGAACAAGGCTGCAGTTCCACAAAGGCAAGGGTGAAGTCCCCTGCCTGGGAGGAACGATTTAATGCACCAATATATGCTGGGGGCCACCCAGCTGAAAAGCAGCTTTGCAGAAAAGGACCTGAGGGGTCCCGGTGAACAGCAAGATAAACATGAGCCAGCAATGTGCTCTTGTCACAAGGAAGGCTAATGGTATCCTGGGCTCTGTTAGGTAAAGTATTGGCAGCAGGTCAAAGGAGGTGATCCTTCCCCTTTATTCCGCACTAGTAAAGCCATACTTGGAGTCCTGTGTTCAGTTTTGGGCTCCTCACTAGGAGAGAGATGGACTTACTGGAGTCCAACAAAGGGCTACAATGAGGAAGGGACAGGAGCATCACTCTTATGTGGAGAGGCTGAAAGAGCCTGGAGCAGAGAAGGCTTGTGAGGGGATAGGGGGACCTTATTAGGGTATATAGATACCTGAATGGAAACTGTGAGGAGGATAGAGCCAGGCTGTTCTCCAGTGACAGGAATAGAAGCAATGGAAACAAACTGGAACACATGAATATTGGGAAATGTTGTTTTCACTGTGAAGGGACCGAGCACTGGCACAGGTTGCCCAGGGAGGTTGTGGATTCTCTATCCTTGGAGATATTCAGAAGCTCTCTGGGCATAATCCTGGGTGCAGCCTGCTCAAGGTGGTCCTACCTGACCTACAGTCCTTGGCATGAGGCAAAGTTACTGGCACAATGGACTCAGACTCCCCTGCCACCATCTGTTCTCCTCGATTTCTTGTCACTAAGCCATGGGTTTGGGAATCGCCTGTTCCATTCTCCTGGTTTAATTTGGTGTTTTTCATCTTTTCCCTCTTCAGAATAAAAGAAGGCGGCTGGGGGAGGAGAGGGAGAAGTGGCCAGGCCAGGAAGGAATGAGAATACCCATCTCCAGCAGGCCATGCTCCACACACAGCTCTTCCGCTAATGTGCTCGATGACATCTGCAGCATGGCCATGGCTCCTGTACAAGCCAGAGGATGAGCGTGACTCAGTCACAGCAGCTCTTGCTGGGCTCCTGCAGCTGTTATCTCACTGAAGGTTTGGCTCCTTCTAGCACTAAAAAATGCTGGATTTCCCATTCAGAGCAATCCATTGGTCAGAGTGGTTCATTTCTGCTTCACCAAAGGGGGTTTCAGAAGGGACAGAGGCAGGTTCCAGTTCACTGCCCCTTTCTACTCAAAAGAATCATAAATAAAGCCTTAGTAATGCCTGACTGATTTCCCTTCCAATGTGGATTTCCAGTGGGAATTGCTCTGTTTGTTACTGAGTCAGACATGAAGCTGGTTTTATGTCCACTGTGGACTTGAAGTGCACTCGACACTTCCTGCAAGCAGGGAGCCGTTCATCTCCTGCTGTGCCCATTGGCTTTGACCACCTGAACAAATGTTCTTCCACACACAGGATTCCTTTGGCTTCGTTCTGGGATTTCTGGTGGCTGATTTCCCACCTTTCCTGAGGCACACTCCGTTGACAAGTGCACTGCAGTCTCACAAGTGGCTCATTAGTACAGTGCCAAGCTGGAGGTCTTTAGTTCAGGGTAGCACCTGGTTGCTAATGCACCAAAGGTGGTGTTGCCTGCTGCATGAGGAGCAAAGAAATGCAGAGAGTTAAAAACCCCAAACCCAACATTAAAAGAGCTGAAAATGTGGCGTTTTGGGACATGACCAACTGGAAGAATCCACGCCTGCCATCTATAAAGATAAGCTCTTTTATTCCAGGCTTCAGACAGGCTGTGATGATGTGACTGTCTAGATAAAAACTCCAACTATTATTTGCTGCTCTTGGCACTATCTCCTACCTAAACCATAGGAAATCCTTTATGTGGTAACATTCCCAAAGGGAGACATGTTTCAGGAGGGGTGGGCAGCCCCCTACATGACTTCATTTGCTTGCTTCTCATAGACAGACAGAACAGCATGCTCAGATAAAACCTTTAAAGAAACAGGTAGTTTTTAATGCGACACCAAACTCATTTCTGCAGTTCATCACTGTGAGGTGTTCTTGCACCAAACCTTCCAACACGGTGGAAGTAGGAGCCAAGATCATTCCAATGGATCTGCAGGCTCCTGCTGTAGTTGCTGGCTTGAGACCTTCCTGATGCCTTTGGATAATTTCCAAGAGGCTGGCTCATTCAGAGAATATTACCCTTCCTAATGGGCTCTGAGGCAAGGGAATGCGCCAGGATAAACGCTCCATGAGCCAAGTCCCTCTTCAGCACATTGTATGTTTCTTTGCTTGGATACAGCACCCATGTGGCCTGGGAGAGTGCGCACAAGTGGAATTTCTCTCAAGACACATCATTTTCTAAAGGCCGTATTTCCCTCTAGCACCATTCCCTCCTCCTCTTCCCTGTTGCAATGGGGATGCTTTTCATCTTCTGACATCACCGGAAGGGCTGAGAGATGCTGAAAGCACCACTTCTTGGAAGAAAGCATTGCGTGGCAAAGGAAGAGCATCATGATGATGGCACAGGGGGAGCAGAGATGTCTCCCTAAAAAACACTTTACAGCCCTCATTTTCATAAGCAAGCGTGGGTTTTGTTAGAAGCAGCAGGGAAACATGAGAAATTCAGCAACTCACAATATTCCCTTGGTGTGGGGAAATCACCGTTGGGGGGAAATGAGAGAAAACTGGGGTCTAACACAAGTTGTGTAATTATAGAAACTTTCTTAAGGTAAAATACAGTTGTTGCTTTCAGGCTGGTTGGGATGCATGGAATCCATTCTACTGTGGCTCCCTAGGCAACAGAACCTGCAGAAGCGATGGAGGGAAGAGTGGAGCCAGGCCCTGTTGTACTCCCTGGGGACTGGGAACTTGATGGTACCATGCAGCTGCTTGACAGCAGCTGTCAAATGGGACATGGAAGAGATGCCCATTGCTGAGCCAGCAACTGGGGCGAAATCATTCCCCTTGGGTGAACCTCGCTCATTATAATCTCATTATAATCCTAACACACTCCTGCATCCCAAAGGTGCCACCTCCATGGAAGGACCCCCCCTCACCCAGCACTTTATATTTTGTATTGGCTCTATCTTTAAATGAGAAGTGAGAGAATTTTACATTAGTAAAATAATAATGTGGGAGCAGAGTCATTCAAGCTCCACGTGCGAGGAAAGAACAACATAAAAGTGAATGAGAGAGGGGGGGAGATAGGGAAGAGTCCATGGTAACATCTGGGATCACTCAATAGGTTGAACCTGTCTTCACCCCACAGGGACACCCACTGAGTAAGAACTTTATCTCGTGAGCGCTCCATAATTAACTCACGCTTCTGTTGTTGTGTATCACTTCAAGCTTGTTTTTGCAGGTTATCACCAGCCATCAGGAGCCTGAATTTGTCACCCCTTTATATTAATAGCATTAATCCATAAACTGTCAGTGTTGGTTCTTTGAGGGTGCCAGCAACAGCTGGCAGTGGGTAACATAAAGTGGGCACAGCCACTGAGGGGTCCCCTGATGCTATTGGCATGTTTCCTTGAACCAGTGAGTGGAATCACCCTCTGATCCAGCAGGACTGCTCACTGAAGGGTCCCTATAATGGGATGCTGACAGACTGGTAGGGCACAAAGGTCTCAGCCTTCCTGGGGTGCTGATAGATCAAACATGAGGGGTTGAGAAAATCTGCACCCCCCTTTCACGTGACACAAGGGACAAAAAGAACAAGGGTTAAAATAATTAATACAAATAGTCAAATCCAGTCGTACCAAATCACACCAAGTTCAAGCCAAAAAGATTGTGTGTAAGGGAGTGACCAGCTTGGGGCTGATGCTGCTTCCCTCCCTGCTGAAGGGAATTAAGAAGCCCCAAGCCCAGCCAAAGCCTCACATCAGGAGAAGGCATAGACCTCCCCAGTCATTAAACCTCTTTGCCAGGATGTGGTAGAGCCCAAGGCAGTTATGGCCAAGACCTGCATGGTAGACCTCAGCATGAAAGTGCCACATGCCCCCAGGGAGGACATGGCACAAGCCAGAGCTGCCTGGTGGTGGTGAAGGGGCTAAAATGTCAAATTGAGACCTTTGTGTGATCACAGAGGGACTGAGTTTATGAGAGCCCATCGGCACTGACTGGGAGACAAAGAGCAGCAACCTTTGGAAAGTGCAGGTATGGATAATCCAACCAAAATGACCCAACCTGTCATTCTCCCCGATGGGACAAGGCTGGATCAGACACTGCAACCCAAGAGTACCCAGGTCAGCTGGTTGCAACCATTAAATGGTATTTGGCATACTTTTCCCCCATAGTGTATGTATGTTAAGAGGACACAGGAAAAGCATGGACTCTGCTACCAGTGCCTGGCAAGTTTGGCATTGGATCAGGAGGATCCCTTTACCGGGTGGCACTGAGCCAGGCTCCTCAGCTCCACGCACAATTTTAGCTCACTGCAAAATTGCCACTGTTCACTCTCCTTCCAGCAAGTCATGGGATGGCAGAGGCTAGCGAGATGGATTCCAGGTGAAGAAAAAGCAGAAGCAGTATGTCAGGGCTTTGATCACTTCTGTATGAGACACGATTGTTTCTCCTTGCCAGGTGAGCGCACAGACATTAGTGCTTGTGAAACAGTATTTGACCAGCCCTCTTTTTTGGGCTGGATCCCTGCCTGTTTCTCTGCCTGAGCAGCCCCAGGTTTCCTGCTGCTGTTGTGGCCAGCACTGGGCAGGATCTGGGGTCTCTAATGCACTGCAGTGGAGCTGAGTCGCTTTCCCATGCAGCTGGCTCAGCCTCCTCTCTGCCATCCCTGGCTGGTTCATTAGCATCCGACTGTTCAAGGGGATGGAAATTACATTATATTTAGGTCACAAACATATTTTAAGCAAAAATACCTGTTATATTTAAAGCACCTTGTTCAGAGACTGTCTGCTGCTTCCAGGATGGTTGCACAAATACTCACTGTCCTTAATACGTTATTTAATGATACAGCAGGCGCTTCCGAAAGCTGATTTTTGTTTAAATATAAATTAGGTTCATTCACTCAATGGAGTTAATGCTGATAAATAAGAAAACACTTCCTGGCAGCTCATTTAGGTATCCCAAACAGGCAAAAGCCCAGAATACTTTGAAAGAGCAAAAATAGCTCTGCCATAGTGACAGGGTTGTAGTCGTGGACAGCCCTGCTCTCTGCTCTGCTCCCTGCAGGCAGGCAGTTTTCCAAGAGCACCAGCAGTCAGAGATCACTCCCCACACCTTGGGCTGCAGCTTCTTGTAGCAGTGACCCCTCTACAGCTCTCTGTGCAATCACATCTTGAACAGCTCAAGCATCTGGCTAGGCCTCCTATCAAGACTGTGTGAGTGACAATCTCCTTGGACTTCATCATATTGATCATTCTTCTGGAAGCAGCTCAGCAGACAGAAGCTACTCTTCAGCCTCAGCTCCTGTGCTCCTGAAGAGGCTGTGTTGACTCACAGTCAATATATTTGAAACTAGAGTGTATTGTGATGCTTAAAGCATCTTTGGCTACCTGTGCTTAGATGGATTCCCCAAAACCTCAAGTAAACAAACCAGGGACATGGTTGCCTTGCCCAGAGCTTCCAGTTAGGATAAGGCAATACCAGTCCTAGAACAGCCCAGAATAACTTGTAGCACTGCATGACACATCCCTCCTCCAAGGGGTTGAGCCCACAGCCTCCCTTGTTTATATTGACACATACCAGAACACAGCATCAGGGCTGCTGCTGCTTCTCCTCCTCTGCAACCCCGGCAGGAGAACACAGTGGACAGCCCACCAGCTTGCTCTCCTGCTGACATGTCCTTCCACCTGCCCATAAACTTTCCATGCCCATGAAGGCTTCGTCTTGCATTTGATTCCTGAGGCAGTTTTCTCTCTCCTCCTGTGGGGAGACGGGGGGAGAGACAAGAGACTGAAGCGCTGCAGGCTGCTTCCTCCCCCCCAGTCCTGTCAAGCTTCTCCCCAGCATGCCCTGGCACTGCAGGCATCACCAAGGCAGGGCTCCTTAGATATCTCAGGAAGGAAGTGATGCTATTTTCCTGCCCTTCCTCCAGGGAATCTTCAAATCCCTCAACTCTCAGAGAGCAACAGTCTGTTTAATGTGTGTGAAAGAGGCAGCAGTACAGGAAGAGCTGGATGGAGGAAATCAGTTTTTGGGAGCTTAGTAGAAAAGGTTAAAACACTCCTGTTCTCCAGCACTGACAGTCATCATCTCATCCATCAGCAGCTTCAGGGATCTGCTCTGGCATGCTCTGTGCTGGGCCAGGGAGGACATCACTGCTGTGGTTCCCCTGACCCACAACAGGAGCAGGGACAGAGGCAGCTCTCACCCGGCTGGGAAAGACACCTCTAACCTTTGGGAAGAGTATGAACAGCTTAAGAAATGTGTTTTGATTTCCAGCCTGAGCTGCAGTGCCCTGGCTTCAAGTGCACTCATCAGATAAAACACACTTTAGGCTGAAAGCAGACACAAAGATTGGTTTGAATGGAGTTAGAACATTCATCTGGGAAGGCTTCAGTGCTCAGTCACGCTCCTGGTGTTATTAGGTTAGCCTTAATGCAGCACATGTGGTCCAGCAGCCAGAGGAAATGGCTGGGACCTTCCTTGGAATTGATGGCTTTATCCCTTTGCATTAGCACTGATCTGCTGGCGGGGTCTGGCATTGCCTGCAGCAGTGGCCACTCTTCCTCTCCTGGCACATGTGCACAGCCCTGCTTCGACTGCAGAAAAGAAACAAGAGGCATTAGTGACTGTATGTGCTGCTGTTGATTTAAGCAGTGCTTGCAATGACAGGGCAGTGCCAGTCCTTCAACAACAGCCCCAACTGGCTGCAATGGAGCAGAGCAGCCATCCTTCCTGAGAGCCAGAAGCTGTCAGAGAGGGCAGGAAACAGTGACAGCCCCTGCTCTTGTATCCTGATCTCCTGAGTCCTCGCTGTGATGGATGAGGGATGGAAGGCATGCCCCATACACCACCACGCTGATTCCCTCACGTGCAGGACATGCCTCGCTGAATAACAAAGATTACAACTGCTGTACAAACCAAATTAAATGTGTTTATTAAGTAAAAACACTACTTCATAGATGATTATGCTGGATACAGGCGCAGTATCAGTGCTCTCCTGGTAAACCCCAGCATTTCTTCACTTCAGCTTCAATAAACCTACAGTTTGATTTTGCAGACTAAAAACCTCAGTTTAAGCTACTGAGTTACAAACACAAGTAATCGTACCTTATTCAGGATTAGTTCTCAGTTTCTGTCTTTGTCTCCTTATACATCTGCCTGCTTTTCTCCAGTGTTACCCTTGAATTCAACCAGATTAAACCTAGACAGACTCAGTACAGCACCTTTTTTCTGTTACCTGATCGCTGAATCTGACTTACCAGCCCTGCAGCTTGAGATCCACAAGTGTGACACCAGATCTCGGATGTCTGTCTACACGAGTGCCACTTCAACTATCAATACGATGTCTGTGAGACCTCCGCCATCAGCCTTTGCTTCTCCCAAGGAAGGAGAAAAAGAATGGAAGTCCTGATCAAAAAGGGCCTCCCACAGCACCATAATGAAGGATCCTTTTTGGAAGTGCAGGAGATTCCAGGAGATGCTCAAGGAAGCGCCAGTGAGGAGAAACGACGTGCAGTGGGATTTCAAGTACTTCATCCCTCAAAGGAGAGCCTTAAAGTGATTTTTCTTCTTGAATCAAGTGACTCAAAATGATAATCAAACAACATTCCCAACTAGGCACATGACAAACCGGTAATGACAAAGGGGAGAAGTTTCTGTTTATTTGTTCCTCTTTAAAACAGCTTAAAAGCAAATATAATGTCCTATTTAAAAAAAGAGGGGATTCAAAGTATCCAGAAGCTGGAAATAAAACCACAAAGGAGGCATTACATGGTCAGCAGAACACAGAAAGCAAAGAGTATAAAACAAATTTACAGTCTCAGTGAAGTGGTGCCGCCCATGGAAGTGGAAGAGCACATAATACTGCCTCTCCCCTCTGGAACACAACCCCTGGTATCATTTTGGTTTACTGCAGTACTTGATAGGAAAGCACAACCATTCTAAAAACCCATTTTCATTTGGAAGAGAAAAACATGACAAATCTGCTATTGCTCTGTAGGCACTGATTAATGGGCTTCTATGGGGAAAGAGCGTGCCCAAGCAGAATTCAGAATTGCATAATTCCTCTTAAAACGAGACAGCCCTGGTGTGACTGCAAATAAAAACTAGCTAGGCTGTTTCTCTGGCACTGCCTGACCACTAGGAACTGCCTGCAACACTGCGGTTTGGACAGGGCTAGGCAGAAGCAACAGGCAGCAATACTGGTAAGTTAAGGTATCTCCTGATAAGCCAGAGTGCTCTGAGAGCTAAAGCCCACAGAGGGCTTTTATTACACTGACAAAGAGTGGCCTTGAGGGGCAGAGACCTAGGGAGGAGTGAACAGGAGTGAGAAAAGGTTGTTACTTACAGGCCTGCTTAGAAAGAGCCACTCTGGTGGCCAGTGGCTGGTAGGAGCTCAGCTACAAGCCCTGCCCAAGCTTGCCATCAGCAGATGAGCGCTTCCTTCTCCTCTCCCCTCACTGAGCACAGGCAATATAATTTCACTTATGTTCTTCTCTGCAGAGCGCTCTCATCAGACTACAGAGCCCTTTCGTCCTCTGTGGACAAGGATCTGGACTTGACTAGGATCTGCAATAAAAATCAACTCAAAGCAATTGGGGGGAGGCAGCTGCTGGGGCCCTGGAGAAGGTTAAAGCAGTGCCTGTGCAGGGCACCCTGAAGCAGATTTTCACCTTCATCCTCACTTCTGAGACTTGTCCTACTCCATGTTTTGGCGCATGCAGCCTTCCTGCTCCCCCACTCTGGTAAGCAAGATACCTGAGATTAAGCAGTCCCAAGCCCCAGTGTCCCTGCACACAGGGGAGGAAAGGTGTGCTTCAGTCTTGTGTTTTACTAGGGAGTTTCTGGCTTAAAAAGTCACTTGTTGAAAAACACCATGGCAGGCCAGCAGTTAATCAAACATGTCCTCAAACATGCGCTGCCCCATGGCTATGTAAACCTCTTTTTCCTCCGGCGTCATCTGCGCCACCAGCTCAGGGCGCTGGCTCACTTGGCTGTACGAGTGTGGACGCCCAGCCACTGTCACAGTGGGGTCTTCTGCCACCACCTCGAACTCTTCATCCTCATCCTCATCCTCCAGCCCGTACGTTGAGGTGGCCGTTGTGGGAGGGCGGGGAGGGGAGTCCTCCTCCGACTCGCTTGTCTCACTCTCGGAGTCACTAGCGTTGGGACCAGAGAGAGGAGCACCACCTCCAACAGTGACTGTTGAAGCAGAAGGTGTCTTCTTCTCGTGGATAAGCAGGGCACGCATCACCTCCTCATTGTCATCCAGAGCTGCCCGGCCCTCCTCACGCTCCTGGAAGGCATCCAGATCCCTGCCCCCTGCAAAGAGACACAAAGGAATGATTGTTTCCTCACTGAGGTTCTGGGAGATGGACCCGAATGCTTTCTGGACCCATGTGAATTGCTGCCACTGAGCACACTTGACCAAGTCACACCTGTTTTCTATGCCAGTTCCTCTGCTCCTTTAAAAGACAAGAGACAGCTATGCTTTTTCTCTCATAACAGCAGAACAAGTATTGACATTTCCTAGGAGCTGAGAGGCCTGGAGTCACTGTGGCTCTCAGCTGGGAGCCTTGGCCAGGAGCACGTTGCAAGAGAAAGCAACAAACACGATAGGCAGGCACCTGGAAAAGACTTCCCCCCTACTCCTGAGGTGCCAACTCGGGTGCCCCTCAACTGGGCTGATGTACTTTCCTTACTGTGGAGCAGCAGGCAGTTTTTGGGTTCTAAATCCAGGCTTCCGGATGCCTGGATCATTTGGGCACCTAATGATGATGCTTGCAAGAGATACAAGAAGCATCTCAGCGCTGTTTCACAGGTGAACAAGCACAAGCTGTTTCTTCTTGTTCCTTTGTTTCCAGGTTGTATGACCAGAGCCTGAAGGACTTGCAGTGATGACCAAAATCACAGGGTGCTGCCAGCAGAAACCATAAATACAGATCCAAACCTACAGATCAAAAGCCCTGCCCTGCTGAGCTCTCCATCTCTAAGGATCAAGGTGGAGAAGCTGATGAATCCAGGTAGACACAGAGTACATGGAAACCATGTATTATAAAACAACATTCAAAGAAACCATGTCTGGTTAAGCCACAGGAAAAGAGTGACCACGAATTCCCTCAGCTTTTAAGTGCTAAATGAAAGACTTCCTTAGTTTACCTGCTTCACAGCATTTTTTCATTCTGTGTTGAAAAAAACCCATAACCAATGCAGTCTGACCCTATAGCAGAGAGAAGCTTGGGCACCAACTGCATGGATGTGGTGCTGAAACCATGAGGGTCCTGCCAAAATAATGCATCACTATCTTTACCTAACTTGTGTTTTATAGAATCACAGAATGGAAGGGGCCTTAAAGCTCACCCGATTCCAACCCCGTGCCACGGGCAGGGACACCTTCCACTAGACCAGGTTGCTCCAAGCTCCATCCAACCTGGCCTTGAACACTGCCAGGGATG